>JAODLM010000484.1:0-197874 GCA_036937905.1 Salvia rosmarinus
ATATAAGGTGAGAGAAAATCAAACCACTAATCTAAGAAGCAAATTTGAAATATACTATTCACATAGTTGGAATTTTCAAAATCTCTAGGGATGAATAAGCGAATTTCTATATTGCTTCTCCATGGATTGTCCTCGCTTGGCATTGGGTTTAGGCGATCGGGATACCGTCCGGAAGATCAAAGCACGGTCTTGATCCTTTTTCTTTGACAGCAGTTCGCGGTAAACACGAGAAAACTCCTCGTGTTGTAATTAATTATATGAGGTGCATCTGGGCGTATAATCAATGTATGGTGAATTAAACATCGAGATAGATCCTCGGGAGATGGTTAAAATCAGATTTCCTACAATTGATACAGGACTACTGGGATCGATATCTTGGCTATGTTGGATTAATTCCGTTTGATTATAACGTCGCAATTAATTAATTGTGAATACATCGATTCGTAAATATTTCGTTTATTTTTGTCGGTTTGTTTTTCACCACGAGAAAATCCGTGGTTAGATTAGATTTTTCTTGTAAATCTTATACTGTAAAAAACGAAGGCAAGCCGCGAAGAAACGAGATGTGGGAGAGCGCAGCCGGAAAAACCGGATACTGCGGCCGGTGGTGGCGATGATGCGCGGACGTGCTTTCGGCTTCGTAGCATGTCTCGGCGATTGCGCATTTCTCGGCGGTATCGGGCGGGCAGGCGGCGCCTGCGGGCGAAGGTCATCGGTAGCTACTCGGCATCGTTGAGGCGGAATCGGCAACAACGCTCGGCATCCGGAGCTTCTTTGGCGTGCGGTTAACGCGCGACGCCTACCGGCACGTCTCGGTGGGTCGTCTTGCGGCGTCTCTCGGCGGCTTGTCGGCGGTAGGCGGCATGGCTCGGCCGGGCGTCGAGCGTGCGATTCTACGTCACGGATGCCTCGGCACACCTCGGCGGCGCGTGCGCTTCGGCGAGATCTCGGCGAGCAGCGAGCGGCGCGCGTTGTGCGCGGAAACCTCGGCGTCCATCGGCGTATCTCGGCTTGGAAACCTGCGAAGCCTCGGCAGCGCTTCGGCCTCGGTAGCGGCGTGCATGAAACCTCAGCGTCACGGCAACACTCGGCGAGAAGGGGCGGCATAAGCATTACACAAATTCTCGGCGACCGGCGGGTCTCGGTGCGTGATTCTCGGTGATTGCTTGGCGGGACTCGGTAAACGTAGCCTTGGTCGTCGCGATTTTCTCAGTACCTCGGCGGTAGCATTTCGGCGGATCGGCTGGGCGGCAGGTAGCAGTCGCGTAGGAGTTCTCGCGAGATGCCGACACCTACTGGCGGAAGACTCGGCGGTGCTCCCGGTGGGCGGCGATTCTCGGCGGGTGCTGGCGCAGGCGGGGCGGCAGCGTCGGCATTCCTCGGCGGGGCGCGAGGTTGGGCGGGCGGGTGGGTGGGCGTGCACATGGGTGTGCCTGGCGCCTGACCCGGAAAACTGGGCCGACCGGCCCGTTTAAATCGAACCGATTTTCGAAGCACGAACCCGAATTCGACCCGGTTCAGTTTTCGACCAGTTCGGTTCCGTTCATGATCAAGCCCTTTTCAAATTTTGGCCTGAAATCCGGTTTAGCTGAATCCGGTCCGTGCACGTGCGCGAGGCCCGTTTTGAGTTTGAATCATGCTTTACAAATTTATGTAATAAACTAGGCGGGAAATGCGGGATCCACGAGTGGGCGCGATGAGCGATTTATTTTATTTTTATCGTTCAAAGCATGTCGTGGATGTTTAAATTATCTGAAGCATGTTATGTATGTTTAATTACGTAGATAAACATATTATATGTTTCGTGATTGGATGCGCATAGTAAGCATGCTAGGTTTATCGCGTTTTCAATCATATTTTAGAAATTTTATGAGCATGTTTTACATGTTGAGTTCTATAAACGCATGCTAGGATTACGTGATCTGCATGGACAAACCTTTGAAACAAAAGACTAAGCAAGAAACCCGACATATTAATTTTTAATTAAAATGTGAGACCTCAATTTTGATCTCTAAACAAAGTGATATGCCTTTGTGAGTAAACATCCACCACGTGTGGTTTGCTTACCTTTGTTTATCATAAGATTGTTAGATGAGATTTCTAAATAAAACATTTAATCTATTGAGAAGTGGGAGTTTCATGTGTAAATGTCCACAGCGTGGCTTGCATATCACGATTTTCATAAGTTCTCTAGAGATAGATTTAAAAATGAGATAACAAAGGAATTTGGATTGGAGCGGTATGGTCTAGTGAGTATGCGATTCTAAGAATTCATTTATCTTTGTTAAAATTGTGGTCATTGATTAGACATCACCTCAGTACAACTTCCGAAGTCCATTCTTGTGATAGTGATGTGGTCTAGTAAGGTCGATCATTAATTTCATTTGTTATAAGGATAAGTTGACATGAATTAAAATTAAGCGACTAAAAGATATATTTTAGTGCGGTCGAGAGGTTCGTGAATAAGCGTACACAGCGTCGCTTGCATGTGGAATTCCTTGGGCGATTGGAGTTTCAATTAATATTGTTTTATCAAAGGTTACAATATTATTCACTGAATTTTAATGCGATCGTATGCTTATGTGTTTACATTACTTTTCGGATATGTCTCTTTGCGATTATCGATATGCTTTCGCAAAATCCTCTATCCGGTCCAGAATTTTATCGGTGGAAGCAGAAACATGGAATCGTTCTTATCATTTGAAGAACACATGTTTGTTCTCATTACTCTTCCAAGCGCCCCTGCTTGCGTGGCGTCGACTAATGAGCGGCGAGTCGGCGGACTTTGGCATAAGTCGAACAATGTGGCCAGAGTGTTATGTGATGACTACAATGTCGAAACTTGCGGTTATGACATCGTTCGATGGTGAGCGCAGTGAAATATGGTCGAGTCTCGAGGTAAGTTTTGGTAGTCGGATCGGACGATCCGCTTCCACAATGAGAGAAATCTTGGCGTGTAAGATGGAAGAAGGAAGTTCGGTCCATGAACATGTCTCACCATGACTCGTCTCGTGGATAGTCTTGATCGGTTGGGAGGAGTCTTGACGGAGAAGCGAGGTCGATGTCATCCTCGACACCTTGCCCGAGTCTTTTGAGAATTTTCGCGTCGCCGATCATGAGCAAGACCGAGTATACACTTAGTGGGTTGCAATGATCTCGTGGCATGAGAAGGGTCGTGGGAAAATGAGCACATGCCGCTACTACCACGTCAGGGGCCTAAATTTCCGGTTGAAAATGGAAAAATAAAGGGGCACCAAGGTGATAGAAGCGAAAGGAACGGGTGGGAGTCGTGGGGGCGAGAACATATACGCCACGAAGCTGAAAAAAGCAAAGGAGATGGTAAATGCTTGAGTCTTGTGGCGGGCATTGGAAGGCAGAGTGCCCTATCTTCGAGGAAACTCGAGTGCGCCATTTGCTTTATATGAGAAACATGTTTAGCGACTTGTTCTACTCGTTCATGGGTAGTAGATCTGGTCTGACGATCATGTTTATTACGCTTCACGAGGGTTCTGCGGACAAGGGCTGCATAATGGCGAGATAACGATCTCCGTGAGCAGAGCGAAAGTCGAGGCCGTTGCGGTCGGAGATGTTGCTTTATGTTTTGATATAGCGAGTTTAGTAATAAAGGCGTTTTATATGTGCGGAGTTTCGGCGAAACCTTATTCGTTTAAACTATTTATTCATGGATATTGGTTGTTTTTATATTGGTGTTTCTATCATAAGAAATGATGAAGTTATCGTGGTGGCACTTTATATAATTAACTTTATCAATTCGCGAAACATAATACCTTTAATTATGTTGCATCTACATCAAACCTTAAAAGTGAAAGTTTTCTTCAAAAGATGAAGCCACATTTCTCACGGCGTCTTAGATTAGGTCACATCAATCTAAATAGGATCGAGTGGTTAAGAATGGAGCGTTGGGTGATATCACGTACTCTGGTTCCGGATCTGCGAATCTGTATAGAAGAAAGATATCGACGGACTCTTCAAGCGAAGGGTTATAGAGCCGAAGAAGTGTTGGAGCTAGTCAATTCGACTGTGTGAACCTATGTCCACCACAAGCTCGTGGAGGAATGCAGTATTTTTCACTTTCATTGGCGATTACTCGAGTGCGGATACGTATACCAACTTGCATGATGCAGATGCTTTGAAATTCAAAAATTTAAGGGCGAAAGTGGAGCGAAGCTTGGTAAGAAAGTATCTAGTCACTTCTGGTCTGATCGTGGGAGGCGAATACCTCGATAACGAGTTTATGGACTGTTTAGTGCGGTGTGGGATTACCTCGACTCTACTTTGCAAGGCACACCCTGACAAAATAGTGTGTCGGAGCGAAGAAATATGACTCTTTTAGAAATGGTTAGATCGATGATGAGTTATGAAGCGTTGCCTATTTAGTTCGGAGGGTATGCCTTAGAAACAATGACATACTTGCTAAATCTAGTACCGTCCGAGTCGGTCGAAAGACCCGCTGAGGTTGTGGTTTGGGCGTAAGCTGGTTTAAACCACATAAGGATATGGGGTGATCCGGCACATTCTTTGAACAAGAGGGTGACAGTTGGAGGCTAGATCTCGATCTGAGCTGTTTATTGGCTATCTAGAGGGCGAAGGTGGTTATTTCTATAGTCTAAGGATCGGAAGATCATTATTACTACTAATGCCGATTCTTGAGAAGAGGATTATATGAAAACCATAAATCAAAGTTGAAATCATTCTTGAGAATTAGAAGATGATCGTATTCCTACCGAATTAAGCTAAAGGTATGAGATGTAGGTATACAGTGGGAGGATCGACACGAGATACATCGAGAAATTAAAGTAGGTCGAGTTCCCACTGGAATGCGTAGCCGTGAGTGGCGCCTATCCGGACAAGTTGTGCGAGATAGAGAACCACAAGTTCTTTGCGCCCATCGTTGCCATTGTACCCAGTGGCGCCTGCGTGGTTGTTGGTTGTATCTTGAAAGCGGTTTGGTTGAGCTTGTATCTGATGTTTCTGTTACCACTATTACAATCTCTGTCTGAATTGATTACTTGATTGCATATATCATGTCCCTTATCTCGTATATAAGTTAGATCATACGATGTGTAGAAGATCACGAAGTACGTATGATTGGTCAAGCTTAATGAGATATAAAAGTTTCTGTTGAGACAACTTGAGGGCGAGTTGTCGGTATGAGCTGCGGTATAGATAAGAAGTGACTTGACTTGGTTGCTTGTCTATGCTGGTGCGTCTACGGCGTATTGAAGGATCACAGGTGAGATGAGTTCTTCTTCGACCGTCGTGAAGAACCAAGATCTCGGTGACTTACGATGATCTAAACCTCGATAAGGTATTAGGTGAGTATGAGTTCTTGACCATCACTTTGACTTGTTATGGGTGAGGTTATATGTTCTAATTGATATTCTCCGCATCTTGGGTGGTGGCGGTGCTTGTATGTCATGCTAGTTATACGTATCGAGTCACGTATCCGTTTAGGATGATGGCGTCCCTTAAGGAGCTCAAAGGTTTATTGTACTAAACCACTGCGAGGTTGAGTTAGCTCAAGTACAATAATAAGGTTGAGTGGTACTACTTAAGGAATTAAAGATATTAATTATTTTAAGCGGTCGAATGCTCTAAATAATTAATGGACGTTCGATATCTTAAATATGAGGATTCGTAATGTCTAAGTGCAAGCCGACTCACGCCGGTAATAAAGGGGTAAGTCGGCATTTATTCTCTAGTGGCATGAATGAATGTTTATAAATTAATTTATGTTACGATTGAACATAAGATAATTAATTTATTTGAGGCCCATTTTATTCCTTGCATTTGATCCTGGTGGCCCGTCAGGCCATGTACTTTGAAAGATGAAAATCGTCCCCTATCCTACTAATGGATAGGATTTGATCCTCTTTATCCATAAGGATATTATTATATTTATAGGATATGTATGGATCCTTTCACAATGGGATTATGGTAATGCATTATAAATATAAGGTAAGAGATAAGATCAATGCTAATCCTCACAATTATCCTTAGCATTATTTTCGAGAATCTCTATAGTTCTTAGGAGAGAATTTTTGAAAATTCTAGAGAGGAGGGTGATTTTCTTTAGTATTCTCCATAGATCGTCCTCGCTCGGCGTTGGAGATTGGGCGGCAGGGATACGATCCGGAAGATCAAACTGCGAGCGAGTCTCGATCCGTTCATCTCGTTCATCCCAAGCAGATCGAAAGGTAAACACGAGAAAACCCTCGTGTTGCAATTAATTATATAGGCGCGTCTAGGAATATAATCGATGTATGGTGAATTAAACATCGAAGATAGATCCTCGGGAGAGGTTAAAATCAGTTTTCCTACAATTGGTATCGAGCACGGGATCGATTATCTTGGCTCTGTTGGATTAATCACGTTTGATTATTACGTGCGCAATAAATTAATTGTGGATCATCGTTCATCGTGGCTCGTTTTATTTTTTGTTGGTTTTGTTTTTCACGAGAAAATCCGTGGTTAGATTAGATTTTTCACTGTAAATCTTATACGTAAAGAAGCGAACGAAAGCGAAGAATGAGAGCGGCGGCGCGGACAAGCGGGGTCTTGGGCGGGGCGGCGTGGCGGCGACGACATGAGGGTTCTCGGCGCTTCGCGGGCCGCTTCGGCGACCGTGAGTTTCTCGGCGGTCGGCGGTCGGCGCTCGGCGGTGGGCGGCGGCGGCGGCGCGCGGCTCGGCGAGCCGGCGTGCGGCGCGTGCTGGCAGCGGATGCCTCGGCACGCTTCGGCGGCGCGAAGTGCGGTGGCGGCGCGCAGTCGCGGGTTTTCGTGGCAGGCGGCGTCCGCGGCGATGCGGCAGCGTTTGTCGGCGATGAATTCAGCGTGGGCGGCGGGCGCGCGTTGTCGCGCGGATCCGGGCGCTTTGCGCGTGGGCTCGCGATCGCGAGTTGTCATGCGGCGGTGGCTTCGCCTGATGTGACGCGAGCATGGCGCGCTGCAGCGTGCTCGGCGGTCGCGATCGTCTTGGCGACGCGAGATTGCCGGCAAGGCAGCCGCGGCGTGGCGGCGGTAGGGTGGTAGCGTATGGGGCTGTGCCCTGGCGGGCGGACCCGGCCCGTTTGGGCGAACCGGCCCGGACCCGTTTTCCGGCCAGATCCGATTTTCGGCCTGAATCCGGTTTTGTGAATCCGGTCCGTGCCCGTGCACGCGAGGCCCGTTTTCAAGTTGAAGATCTGTGCTTTACAATTCTATGTAATAGATTAGGCGAGGAAAGTGCGGGTTCCACGGTGGGCCGCGATGAGCGTTTTATTTTATTTTAATCGTTCATTGCATGTAAGTGGATGTTTAAATTATCGAGAAGCATGCTATGTATGTTTAAATTACGTTGAACAAACATATTATATGTTTCGTGATTGGATCGCATAGTAAGCATGCTAGGTTTATCGCGTTTTCAAGCATATTTTAGAATTACTGAGCATGTTTTACATGTTGAGTTCTATAGAAAAGCATCTAGGATTACGTGATCTGCATGGACAAACCTTTTGAAACAAAGACTAAGCAAGTAAACCCGACATATTATTTTTCAAATTAAAATGTCGAGACCTCCCTTTTGATCTCTAAACAAAGTGAGGCCTTGCTTGTGATGGCGATCCACAGCGTGGCTTGCTTGCTTTGTTTATCATAAGTTTGTTAGATGAGATTTCTAAATAAAACTTTTAAATCTATTGAGAAGTGGGAGTTTCATGTATAGCGTCCACAGCGTGGCTTGCATGTGCGATTTTCATAAGTTCTCTAGAGATAGATTTAAAATGAGATAACAAAGGATTTTGAATTGGGCGGTATGGTCTGAGTGAGTATGCCAATTCTAAAATTCATTTCTCTTTGTTAAAATTGTGGTCATTGCTTAGACATCACCTCAGTACAACTTCCATGAAGTCCCTTCTTGCGATAGTGATGTGGTCAGCAAGGTCGATCATTAATTTCATTTGTCGTAAGGATAAGTTGACATGGATTGAAATTAAGCGACTAAAAGGTATATTTTAGTGCAGTCGGGGGTTCGTAATAGCGTCCACAGCGTGGCTTGCATGTGGAATTCCTTGGGCGATTGGAGGTTTCAATTAATATTGTTTTATCAAAGGTTACAATATTATTATTCACGAATTATGTGCGATCGTATGCTTATGTGTTTACATTATCTTTTCGAGATATGTCTCTTACACCAATTATCAATATGCTCGCTAAAATCCATATCCGGTCCGAATTTTATCGGTGGAAGCGAAACATGGAATATGTTCTTATCCTTTGAAGAACACATGTTTGTTCTCCTACTCTAAACCCGATGCCCTTCTTGGCGCATCGACTAATGGCGGCGAGTCAGCGGACTTTGGCGTAAGTCGAACAATATGGCCAAATGCTATATGATGACTACTATGTCCAAGGCTTTCATTCTGCGACATCGATCGATGGTGAGCGAAAAATTTGGTCGAGTCTCGAGGTAAGTTTGGCGATCGGATCGGACGATCGACTTCCACAATGAGAGAAATCTTGGCGTGTAAGATGGAAGAAGGAAGTTCGGTCCATGAACATGTCTCCACATGACTCGTCTCATGGATAGTCTTGATCGGTTGGGAGGAGGTATTGTGGTGAAGCGAGGTCGATATCATCCTCAACACCTTTGCCCCAGTCTTTTGAGAATTTTCGGGTGAAGCGATCATGAGCAAGACCGAGTATACATAGTCGGTTCTTAATGATCTGGTGGCGCGGAAGGAGTCGTGGGTAAAGGACACATGCTCTTGCTAGCACATCTAGGGGCCCAAATTTTCCGTTGAAAAATGGAAAAAGAAAAGGGCACCAAAGGTGGTAGAAGCGAGGAAATAGTGGGACTAATGAGAATAAGAACATATACGTTTAGGAGGCAAAAAGCGAAGGAGAGGGCGAGTGCTTCAAGTCTTTGCAAGGCGGGCATTGGAAGGCTAAATGCCTTATGCTCGAGGCTCAGTGCGCCATTTGCTTTAATGTGAAACATGTTTATGACTTGTTCTACTCATTCTTGGGTAGTAGATCTGGTCTGTTGATCATGTTTGTTACACTTGCGAGGTTCACTGCGGACAAAGGGCTGCATGATGGCGAGATAACGATCTCCATAGGCAGCGCGGAAGTCGAGGCCGTTCTTGATCGGAGATGTTTCTTTATGTTTTGATAGAGCAGTTTAGTTTTAAGGGCGTTTTGTATGTGCGGAGTTTCGGTGAAACCTTGTTCGATTTGAAACTATTTATTCATGGATATTACATTATTTTTGATAGTGGTGTTTCTATCATAAGAAATGGCGAAGTTATACGTGTTGGCACATTATATAATTAAGCTTTATACTATTTACGCTAAACATAATACCTATAACTATGTTGCGTCTACATCAAACCTTAAAAAGAAAGTTTTCTTCGCGAGATGACACCACTTTTCTCGGCATCTTAGATTAGGTCACATCAATCTAAATAGGATCCAAGGCGGCTAAGAATGGGCGTTGGGTAATCTCACGGTTACTCGTTCCCGATCTGCGAATCTATATAGAAGGAAGATGTCGACGGACCCTAAGCGAAGGGTTATAGAGCGAAAGAAGTGTTGGAGCTAGTCCATTCGACACTGTGTGGACCGATGTCCACAAAAGCTCGTGGAGAATGCAGTATTTTGTCACTTTCATTGTGATTACTCGAGTGCGGATACATATACATGCTTCGCGCAAGTGCGAGATGCTTTGAGAAATTCAAAGAGTTTAAGGCGGAAGTGGAGGCGAAGCTTGGTAAAAGTATCAAATCCTTTATGATGCGATCGCGGTGGCGAATACCTCGATGTGAGTTCATGGACTATCTAGTGCGGTGTGGGATTACCTCCCGACTCACTACCGGGCACATACAACAAAATGGTGTGTCGGGCGAAGAAATAGGACTCTTTTGAAATGGTTAGATCGATGATGAGTTATGCGGCATTGCCTATTTCGTTACGGGGATATGCCTTAGAGGCGGCGGCATACTTGCTAAATCTAGTACCATCAGTCGATCGAAAAGACCCGCTTCGAGTTGTGGTTTGGGTGCAAGCCTAGTTTAAGCCACATAAGGATATGGGCGATCCGGCACGTGTCTTTGAACAAGAAGGCGACAAGTTGGAGGCTAGATCGGCCATAAAATTGTTTATTGGCTTTATTGGCTATCTATAGTCTAGAGGAGGTCGAAAGGTGGTTTGTTCTATAGTCTGAGGATCGGAAGCGAAGGTCATTATTAGCACTAATGCCCGATTCTTAGAAGGATTATATGAAAAATCATAAATCAAAGTTGAAATCATTCTCGACCCGGGCGAATTAGAAGATGATCTTGGTTTATTCCACCATGGACATTAGACGAAAGTGCGAGATGTAGAAATGGAGTCTAGTGGGAGGGATCGATGTAGGGGAAAGCGTATGTTAACCCTACTTGAGGATCCATCTTGGGTGTTTAATTCACCATACATTGATTATAAACCTAGCATGCGTCTATATAATTAAAGTGCAACACGTGGGGTTTCACGTGTTTACCTTTGGATCGAAGAGGTCGATGGAGCGAGATGAGCGGATCGAGCGGATCGGACTCGTGCTTTGACCTTACGGACTGTATCCGGTTGCCCAAACTCCAGCGTCGGTGAGGACGATCTATGGAGAATGCTTGGGAAAATCACCTTTTCTCTCACCAAAACTCACGAAATTTTCTCTCGATATTATGAGAATGGCGAAAATTGTCTTGTTAATATGTGAGCATTAACTGACATTATCTCATACCTTATATTTATAATGCACTACCTTAATCCTATGGAATATTACCATAATCCTATATGGAATAATACCATAATCTATATGGAATATTACCATACTCTTAGGATTATTTCCATACTCTTAGGATTATTTCCATACTCTCGAGATTATTACCATAATCTTATATGGAAAGGATCTATGCATATACCATAAATATAATTATATCCTTGTGGATAAAGAGAATAAAATCTTGCCTTTGAGAGCTATAGGGCGCCGATTTTCTTGCTAACATGAACTGGATGGGCCGACCGAGGATCAAACGAGGAATAAAGATGGGCCTCAAATAAATTAATTATCTTATGTTGACCCGAACATAAATTAATTTATAAACATTCGATCATGCCACTAGAGAAAGAATGTTGACTTACCCTTTATTACGAAGTTGAGTCGGGCTTGCACTTGACATTCTGAATCCCGTATTTAAGATATCGAGCGTCCATTAATCATTTATAGCAATCATTGCTTAAAGCGATTAATAACTTTATTTCTTAAGTAGTACCACTCGACCTTATTATTGTACTTGAGCTAACTCAACTGCGGGGTTTAGTACAATAAACCTTTGAGCTCCTTAAGGGGCGTCATCATCCTAGCGGATCGGTGACTCGTCTGAGATAACTAGCGTGACATCTGAAACCTTTGCCACCACCCAAGATGCGGAGAATCTTGGGTTAGAACTATATAACCCTCGCTCATAACAAGTCGAAGTGATGGTGGTAACTCATACTCACCTAATACCTTATCGAGGTTTAGATCATCGTAAGTCACGAGATCTTGGTTCTTCGGCGGTCGGAAAGAAGAACACATCTCCTTGTGATCCTTGAATCGTCGAGGCGTACCGGCATAGACAAGCAACTAAGTCAGTCACTTCTTATCTATCTGCGGCCCTAAACCGACAACTCGTCCTTAAGTCGTCTCGGTGTGAAACTTTTATATCTCATTAAAGCTTGACCAATCATACGGACTTACGTGATCTTCTACACCTTGTATGATCTAACATATATGAGATAAGGGGACACTGAGATATATGCAATCAAGTATTCAAATCGGATAGGAGATTGTAATAGTGGTAACGAAACATTGTATACAAGCTCAACCAAGCGCTTTTCGTTATCTGAATCAACAATCTCCAACATACTAAAGCAAACTTTTAGTATACAATGTGTCTCTCTACTAGCTATTACAAACAACCATCACTTTGCTTCTCCCACTTATACAAAGTTTCCTTTCTAAGTGGGTGCCATCAGCGCAATCGAGTCCTCTAACGTGTCCATCGTAGACTTTTTGCGGCGGGCTCTTGATGAATGGATCCGCTAGATTTTCCGTCGTATCAATCTTTTCAATCGACCCGTCACCTCGTCTAACGATTTCTCGTATGACATGGTACTTTCTCTCTATGTGTTTGAGTGCGCCTTGTGGGTCCGTGGTTCCTTGAGTTTGCCTGCTGCACGAGTTATCACGATGAAACTATGATACTCTTGGGCAAACCGGTACCAATCTAGATCCATGAGGTGGTTCTTGAACCATCTGACCTCTTAGAAGCCTCAAGGCGGCTACATATTCGGCTTCCATGGTAGAGTCCGCAATGCATCATTGCTTTGCACTCATGAGGATCGGCTCCACCTCCCAGAGGTAAACACATGGCGAGGGTTGACTTTTTCTCATCACGGTCGGCTTGGAAATCCAGTGCATGTAACCCAGGCATTAGACTATCTGCATGGTAAACTAGCTTATAATCTCGAGTCCTTTTCGGTGCTTGGTATATGCTTCTTGCGATCGATGAGCTTGTCGAGGTTAGGCGATATCTAGCTACTATACTGCCGCATGCGAGATATCGGGCCTCGTGCATAGCATTGCGTACATGAGACTTCCTACGGCGGGCGTAAGGAACTTGTCTCATTTCCTCTATCTCGCTGCGGTCATGGGTATTGCGTCTTGAATAAAAGGCGCATGTATGCGAAGGTAGCAATCCTTTCTTGGCGGTTTGCATACTAAAGCAGTAATCACGATATCGATGTAAGGCGCTTTGAGATAAGCTCAACATTTTCTTCTTGCGATCTCGGTAAACCTTGATCCCAAGAATGTGCTGCATCTCTAAGTCTTTCATTTGAAGCGATCGGATAGTGACTCTTTCGTCGATATGACTTCGTTGTTGCTGACTAGAAGGATGTCATCTACATAAAGTCTGAGAAATACCACATCACCGTTGACATCTAACCGATACACACAACTCTCGCTATTAGTGGGTAAATCCATAGGACTTTACTACCTCGTCAGCGTAAGTTCCATGATCGGGAGGCACCTTAAGTCCATAAATGGACTTAAGCTTCCATACTAGATGCTCTTACGCTTTACCACATAACCTTGAGGTTCTTTGCATATAGATGTCTCTACCTTCCTCAAGGTAACCGTTTAGAAAGCGGTTTTAACATCCATTGCCAAACCTCTAGGTTCAGTGGGCTGCTATGGCTAGAAGAATTACGATGGACTTGAGCATTGCTACGGTGAAAAGGTCTCGTGAAATCGATGCCCTCGATCTGAGTGTACCCTTTCGCCCTGCACGGCTTTAAAAGCGAAACCTCTCCATCGGAATCTCTCTTCCTCTTGTATATCCACTTACTACCTATGGCTTCCTTGCCATCTGGTAGAGTGTCTTTCATATACATCCATAGCCGTTATGGACTCCGTTTCTAAGTCCATAGCGGTGTGCCCGTAATCTTGCATCAATATCTTGTATCGCCTCCTTGTATGACCATGGGTGGATTATTGCATGTTAGTCTGTTGGGACTAAATCCGAAGATTCACACACGAACATAAATCGCTCGGGTTGACGAACAACCCTCCACTCTGACGAGGTTCTACGAGCCTGATAGCGGCGGTGGGTGCGAGATACTTGTGGTTCTCTAACTTGCAACTTGCTTTGGGTAGGTACCACTTATGCAGTCGGTATCTCGGTGGAACTCGACCCACTTCAATTTCTTGAAGTATCGGTGTCGATCCTCCACTAGACTCGACATCTCGTACCTTTGGCTGTCGGTGGTGGAATCGATCATCTTCTAATTCTTGAAGAATGATTTCAACTTTGGACTTATGATTTTCATGTAGTCCTCTTCTAAGAATCGAGCATTAGTGCTAATAATGACCCCGATCCTTGGGACTATAGAATAAACCACCTTTAGTTCCTCTAGGATAGCGATAAGCGACCTTGCGTCGGATCTAGCCTCCAACATCGGCCTTCTTGTTGGCACATGTCTTTGGGCTGCCCAATATCCTTATGTGGCTTAAAAGCGGGCTTGCGCCCAAACCACAACTCGAAAGGGTCTTTTCATTGACTTGGGCGGTACTAGATTTAGCAAGTATGCGCCGTTCTAAGGCGTACCCCGAGCGAAATAAGCGATGTAGCATAACTCATCATAGATCTAACCATTTCTAAAGAGTCTATTTCTTAGCTCGACACACCATTTCTTTGTGGTGTGCCCGGTGAAATCTTGTTGGGATGTAATCCCACTTCACTAGATAGTCCATAAACTTCGTTCTTGAGGTATTGCATGCATGATCGGACCATGATGACTTGATACTCTTACCTAGCCGTGCCACTTCCGCCTTAAACTCTTTGAATTTCTCAAAGCATTCGGACTTGCGGTGAAGCGGTATACGTATCCGTACCTTAGTGTCGTCGATGAAAGTGATAAAATACTCGTACCTCCACGAGCTTGTGTGGACATCGGTCCTACGGTCGAAATGGACTAACTCAACATTTACGTGGCTCTATAACCGCCCGGCTTTGAAGGGTGCAGTCGACATCTTACCTTACATCTGAGGATTCATGGGGCTGGGAGCAGATGTAGTGAGATTACCAATGCTCCATTCTTAGCGGTCTTTGGATCCTATTTAGATTGATGTGACCTAATCTAAGATGCCGAGAGAAAAGTAGAGTCATCTTCTTGAAAACTTTCTCTTTTAGGGTTTGATGAAGATCTGACATAGTTATAGGTATTATGTTTTGCGAGAAATAGTATAAGCGAATTATATAAAGTGCCAACACGAGATAACCGTCATTTCTTATGATAGAAACACCCTTATCAAAAATAACGAGAATATCCATGAGTAAATAATTTGAAGCGAAACAAGGTTCATGAAAATCCGGCACATATAAAGCGTCTTTCAAAACTAAAGCTGTTGTCCCAAAACATAAAAACATCTCAAGCGCAGCAGACTTGACTTTCGCGTTGCCCATGGAATCGTTATCTCGCCATCAAACGACTCCTTGTCGCGGGAACCCACGCAGGTGTAACAAACATGATCGATTCGCCGTATCTACTACCCGAGAATGGGTAGAACAAGTCGCTAAACATGTTTCCGTTACTAAAGCAAGCGTACCTTGAGCCTTGAGCATAGGGCACTTGGCCTTGATGCCGTCTTTGCTTGAAGCACTTGCCCGCTCCTTTGGCTTCTTCAAGCCTCGGTGCAACCATGTTCTTGCTCCATTCTCCCACTATTTCCTTGCCTTTACCACCTTTGGCACCCTTTTCTATTTCCATTTGCGATGAAAATTTTGGGCCCTTAGATGTGCTAGCGAGCATGTGCTCCTTTTCCATAACTCCTTCCAGACGAGCGAGATCATTAAACAGCGACTAAGTGTAAACTCGGTCTTGCTCATGATCGCATTCATGAGTTCTCAAAAGACTTGGGCGGTGTATTGAGGATGATATCGACCTTGGCCGCCGTCAATACCTCACTCCCAGTGATCAAGACTATCCATGAGATGAGTCGTGTGGGAGACATGTTCATGGACGAACTTCCTTCTTCCATCTTACGCATGAATTTCTCTCATTGTGTGGAAGCGGATGTCCGATCCATTGCCCAAACTTACTCTCGAGACTTGACCAAATATCGATCGCGTCTACCATCGGTGATCTGCTGTTTACAAGCCTTTGGACATCGTAGTCATCATATAGCATTTAGCCATATTGTTTGACTTATTCAAAGTACTTGACTCTCATTGCTCATTAGTCGATCGTCGATAAGGGCATCGGGTTTAGGAGTAGTGAGAACAAACATGTGTTCTTGATAAGAACATATTCCATGTTTCGTTTCCACTCGATAAAATTTGGACGGATAGCAGTTTTGTGCGAGCATATTGATAATCGGCGTAAGAGACATATACGAAGCGATAATGTAAAACACATAAGCATACGATCGCAAATAATTACGTAACAATAATATTGTAACCTTTTGATAAAACAATATTAATTGAAACCTCAATCGCCCGAGGAATCCACATACAAGCCGCGCGTGTGGGCGTTTACACATGAACCCCTCGACCCGGACTAAAATATACCTTTTAGTCGTTTAATTTCAATCCATGTCAACTTATCCTTATGACAAATGAAATTAATGATTGGACCTTACTAGACCACATCACTATCGCGAGAAGGGACTTGGCGGGAAGTTGTACTTGAGGTGATGTCTAAGCAATGACCACAATTTTAACAATGAAGATGAATTCTTAGAATTGGTATACTCACTCGGACCATACGCTTCCAATTCAAATTCTTTTGTTATCTCATTTATATCTATCTCAGAGAACTTATGAAAATCGCACATACGAAGCCAGCGTGTGGGCGTTTACATGAAACTCCCACTTCTCAATAGATTTAAAGGTTTTATTTAGAAATCTCATCTAACAAACTTATGATAAGCAGTGCAAGCAAGCCCGCGCGTGTGGGCGTTTACTCACAGTCGTCTCACTTTGTTTAGAGATCAAAAAGTGGAGGTCTTGACATTTTAATTTGAAAAATTAATATGTCGGGTTGCTGCTTAGTCTTTTTATTCAAAAGGTTTGTCCATGCAGATCACGTAATCTAGCATGCTTTTCTATAGAACTCGACATGTAAAACATGCTCATGAGAATTCTAAAATATGCTTGATAAGCGCGATAAACCTAGCATGCTTACTATGCGCGTCAATTCGTAAAACACTTAAGGTTTGTCAGCGTAATATAAACATACATAACGTACTCTGCATAATTTAAACATCCACGACATGCATATGAACAATAAAATAAAATAAAAGCGTTCATCGCGGCCCCGATCGTGAAAACTGCACATTTAAATCTAATCTATTACATAGATTTACAAAGTGCGAAATTTAAACTTGCAGACCTCGCGTGCAGGCGCGGACGGATTCAACAATTGGGCCTCGCGTGCGGGACGCGGGCGGAAAAAGCGGAAGCAGTGCAGGCGGGTCGGCCCAAAAAGTCTTTGGGCGGCGCTGAAAGCAAAGCCCGACCAGCGCGACCGCCGCCGCCAGCGTGTTCCTCACGGGCTGCCTCGCGGTCGCTGGCGACCGCGACCCGTCAATCTGCGTCTTGCGGCCTTCCCGGCGCGAGCGTCTGCCGAGGCGTCGTCGCCCGGCGGCGAAACTTCGCGACCGCAGTGCGCTCGCGGCGCGGGTAGCTTCGCAGCAGCGCCCGTCGCCCGTAGCTCGCTCGCTCGCTTGCTTCGCGACCGTTCTCGCGACCGCTCGCTCGCTTCGCGTGGCGCCGAGGATCTCGTCTTGTGACGCGCCCGTCGCCCGCGCCCTCGCGATCGCCCTTGCGACCCGCGAGGCTCGCTTCATGAAACCGTCGAGGGCTTGCCGAGCTACTGTTTTTCCGTCGTTTCGTTCTTCGTTCTTTCGTCTTCGTTCTTCTTTTACGGATAAGATTTACATAAAAAAATCTAATCTAACCACGGATTTTCTCGTGGTGTAAAACAAAACCAACAAAACAAGCGAGCCACGATGAGCGACAAATCCACAATTAAATAAGCGCGCGTAATAATCAAGCGTGAATTAATCCAGCGAGCCAAGATTCTAATCGGGCTCGATACCAGTGTAGGGAAAGCGTATGTTAACCCCTGCCCGAGGATCCATCTTGGGTGTTTAATTCACCATACATTGATTATAAACCTAGCATGCGTCTATATAATTAAAGTGCAACACGTAGGGGTTTTCACGTGTTTACCTTTGGATACGAAGAGGTCGATGAAGCGAGATGAGCGGATCGAGCGGATCGGACTCGTGCTTTGACCTTACGGGCTGTATCCGGTTACCCAAACTCCAGCGTCGGTGAGGATGAGCTATGGAGAATGCGAAAATCACCCTTTTCTCTCACAAAACTCACGAAATTTTCTCTCTCGATATTATGAGAATACGAAAATTGTCTTGTTAATATGTGAGCATTAACCTAGACATTATCTCATACCTTATATTTATAATGCACTACCTTAATCCTATATGGAATATTACCATAATCCTATATGGAATAATACCATAATCTATATGGAATATTACCATACTCTTAGGATTATTTCCATACTCTTAGGATTATTTCCATACTCTCAAGATTATTACCATAATCTTATATGGAAAGGATCTATGCATATACCATAAATATAATTATATCCTTGTGGATAAAGAGAATAAAATCTTGCCTTTGAGAGCTATAGGGGCCGATTTTTCCGCGAGCTATGGGCACGGATGGGCCGACCCGAGGATCAAATCACGAGGAATAAAGATGGGCCTCAAATAAATTAATTATCTTATGTTCGGCCCGAACATAAATTAATTTATAAACATTCGATCATGCCACTAGAGAAAGAATGTTGACTTACCCCTTTATTACGAAGTTGAGTCGGGCTTGCACTTAGACATTACTGAATCCCGTATTTAAGATATCGAGCGTCCATTAATCATTTATAGCAATCATTGCTTAAAGCGATTAATAACTTTATTTCTTAAGTAGTACCACTCGACCTTATTATTGTGCTTGAGCTAACTCAACTGCGGGGTTTAGTACAATAAACCTTTGAGCTCCTTAAGGGGCGTCATCATCCTAGCGGATACGGTGACTCGTCTGAGATAACTAGCGTGACATCTGAAACCTTGCCACCACCCGAGATGCGGAGAATCTTGGGTTAGAACATATAACCCTCACTCATAACAAGTCAAAGTGATGGTCGACAACTCATACTCACCTAATACCTTATCGAGGTTTAGATCATCGTAAGTCACGAGATCTTGGTTCTTCACGGCGGTCGGAAAGAAGAACACATCTCATTGTGATCCTTCAATACGTCGGAGGCGTACCCGGCATAGACAAGCAACTAAGTCAAGTCACTTCTTATCTATCTGCGGCTAAACCGACAACTCGTCCTTAAGTCGTCTCGGTGTGAAACTTTTATATCTCATTAAGCTTGACCAATCATACGGACTTACGTGATCTTCTACACTGTATGATCTAACTTATATATGAGATAAGGGACCGAGATATATGCAATCAAGTATTCAAATCGGATAGGAGATTGTAATAGTGGTAACAGGAAACATTGTATACAAGCTCAACCAAAGCGCTTTGGTATACAAATCCAACAATCGACACAGATACTTCAAGAAATTGAAGTGGGTCGAGTTCCTTGGAGATACCGGGCCGTGCATAAGTGGTTCCTACCCGACAAGTTGTGCAAGATAGAGAATCACAAGTTCTTTGCACCCACCGTTGCCATTGTGCCGATGGCGCCTCGTCGTGAGTGGGAGGGTTGTTCGTCGACCCGGCGATTTATGTTCGTGGGTGAATCTTGGTTTAGTCTCGAGGAAGCGAGCGGGGCAATAATCGACCCATGGACATACAATGAGGCGATACAAGACATTGATACAAGATCATGGCACACCGCTATGGACTTAGAAATTGAGTCCATAACACTATGGAAGTATCTGAAAAGACACCTCTACCGGATGGCAAGGAAGCCATAGGTAGTAAGTGGGTATACAAGAGGAAAGAGATTCAGATGGAGAAGTTTCGACTTTTAAAGCCGAGCTTGGCGAAAGTGTATACTCAGATTGAGGGCATCGATTTCGATGAGACCTTTTCGCTGTAGCAATGCTCAAGTCCATCGAAATTCTTACGGCCATAGACCCACTCGAACCTTGAGGTTTGGCAAATGGATGTGAAAACCGCTTTTCTAAGCGGTTACCTTGAGGAAGGTAGAGACATCTATATCTGAACCCGAAGGTTATGTGGTGAAGGGTGAAGAGCATCTAGTATGGAAGCTTAAGAAGTCCATTTATGGGTTTAAGCAAGCCTCACGATCCTGGAACTTACGCTTTGACGAGGTGGTAAAGTCCTATGGATTTACCCAGTTGCCTAGCGAAAGTTATGTGTATCGTTTAGATGTCAACGGTGATGTGGTATTTCTTGTACTTTATGTAGATGACATTCTTCTAGTTGGCAACAATGTGAAGTTGTTATCGGGCGTAAAGAGTTGGTTATCCGATCAGTTTCAAATGAAAGACTTAGGAGATCGTACATTCTTGGGATCAAGGTTTGAGATCGCATGAGAGAAAAATGTTGAGCTTATCTCGGGCATCTTACATTGATACTATGATTACTCGTTTTAGTATGCAGACCGCCAAAAAGGATTGCTACCTTTCGGACATGGCGTTCCTTTATCTAAGGAGCGATCACACTGTGACGCAAAGGAGATAGAAATGATACTGAGTTCGGACATGGCGTCTACGGCGTATTGATGGATTACGGTGAGATGAGTTATTCTCTCGGCCGTCGTGAAGAACCTAGATCTCGGTGACTTTCGTTGATCTAAACCTCGATAAGGTATTAGGTGAGTATGAGTTGTTGACCATCACTTTGACTTGTTATGTGTGAGGTTACATGAGATAACCCAGATTCTGCGCATCTTGGGTGGTGGCGGTGCTTGTATGTCATGCTAGTTACATGTGTCGAGTCACCGTATCCGTTTAGGATGATGGCGATCAGGAGAGCTCAAAGGTTTATTGTACTAAACCCGCGGTCGAAAGTTATCTCAAGTACAATAATAAGGTTGAGTGGTACTACTTATGAATTAAAGATATTAATTATTTTAGCGGTCGAGAATGTCATGAATAATGGTGTGGACGTGCGATATCTTAAATCGTGGATTCGTGAAGTCTAAGTGCAAGCCCAACTCAACTTCGAAATAAAGCTGTAAGTCAAGCATTTATTCTCTAGTGGCATGATTAAATGTTTATGAATTAATTTATGTTCTAGGTGAACATATAATAATTAAGAACATATGATAATTAATTTATTTGGGGCCCGTCTTTATTCCTTGCATTTGATCACAGGCTGGCCCATCGATCTGAGCAGTGAATTTCGCCTCCTTATGTAGTCCCTCCGGGACTCTACTGATCTCTCTATCTTAAGTGATATTATTATATTTATTAGATATGCATAAATTCTATCTTGATAGGATTTGGGATTGCATTATAAATATAAGGTGAGAGAAAATCAAACCCTAATCCGAGAGAAGCAAATTTGAAATATACTATTCACATAGTTGGAATTTTCAAAATCTCTAGGGAGGAAGAAGCGAATTTCTATAGCACTCTCCATAGATTGTCCTCGCTCGGCATTAGAGTTTAGGCGATCGGGATCGATCGAAGATCAAAGCACAAGTCTTGATCCTTTCTTCCCGACAGTTAGGTAGGTAAACACGAGAAAACTCCCACGTGTTGCAATTAATTATATGGGTGCATGCCAGCATATAATCAATGTATGGTGAATTAAACATCCAAGATAGATCATCGGGAGGGTTAAAATCATATTTCCTACATCGGTGCACATGCCTGTCTGTTGAGGTAACACGAGCGATCATATTATTGTCTTCGTTGATCAGCTACGCATATTCATGTTACTTTAGGTCTTCAGAATAGCCTCAGTTGCTTCAATTAGCTTACTACTAGAAACAAACAAGGAAGCTCCCTAACAGATATGTTTCACTAACCTAATAAACTTATTACAAGTCCAAGATTTTTCATAGCTAGAAGTATAATTTATTCGTAATATATTCATAATTATTGGTTGGAAATTTAGTCAATCTATGGACACATATGTTGAGACGTGTACTTTAAAATTACTAATTCATGGACCCATGTGCTACGCTTCATTTTTGGAGATGTTGAGATTAAGTAGGGTGCAAGAGAGCCTTAAAACAAGAGTTTTGAGGTTTGGGCAGATTGTGTGATCGATCTTAATTTCGTTAGGAAAATAAATGCGCAATGAACACGAGGGATTTACGTGGTTCGATCTTTGAATCAGATCTACATCCACGGAGCAAGAGAGTATATGTGTATTGAGTGCGTAAGAAGCGATTACAAAGAGTGTAGATGATCCTTTTCCGTCTAATCTAGCCTCTATTTATACACAATTATATTGAGATTTACTCTAATCCGAGATCTTTTCTAAATAGGATTCCTTTAGATATATCCGAATCTTCTGCGTCTCCACTTGTGATTCGAGTTGTAACTGGTTTAGGAGTCTTCTTGGGCCGAACTCACCTAGGCTGAGCTTAATGTCGAGGCCCATTTATATTGGGCCTATTGCTTGGGCCGTATCCTATCACATCCCCCCCCCTCCAAAAAAGACGTAGAAGCGAGGTCGTGATGGATGGGGGACCATGGTTCGCCGGTATTCGTGATCTGACGAAGTGGAGCCTGCGTAATCCTGTAGAGGTCATATTCTCCCGAAGTTGTATGTCGCTTGGCTTCGCTTTGTCGAGGCGTTATGCGAGTCGTATGTCGCAGCCTCACCTAGCCGGAGGCGTTATGCGAAGTCGCATGTTGCTTAGCTTCACCTTACCGAGGCGTTATGCCAAAGTCGCATGTTGCTTGGCTTCACCTTGCCGAGGCGTTATGCCGAAGTCGCATGTCGCTTAGCTTCACCTTACCGAGGCGTTATGTCGAAGTCGCATGTTGCTTGGCTTCACCTTGCCGAGGTGTTATGCGGCGCTCGCTGTTCGGACCCATTGGCCGAAGTTGAATGCTCTTCATTTTGCCGAGGTCGGATATACGACGTTGTGGTTGAATGCGTAGCGTCGTGATGAGTTCGAACACGGGATGTCCTGCCGATGTCGAACACGGGATCTGTCATCTGCATTTAATGCGCATTTAATGCGTACAGGGGTTGGGTTCCCGATAAAGTGCATATTGGGAATAACTTCCATGATACGCCTTTTCTCATATCACTTTATCCGTTTCTACTTTTCAAATTTCTCAAACTCTCTGACTTTCAGAAAAAGAGTTCAACTGTCGCCATTGTCGTTCTCGCAGCGTCTGTGCCATCTTCTTCGATTTCGTACCCAAAAACCAGTAAGTTATTTTTAATGGCTTCATCTTCTTCCTCTGAGGAGTCTCACGGCCATGATGGCCGCGTTGTGTCTGTGTCGCCACCGGGTGCCCCGGTGGCTTTAGAAGTCTATACAGTTGATTCTCCTGTTCCGTATGTCTGTGATTTAATTTTCCCCTTTGAGGGATTTTGGTAAAGTTTCCACCTTTCCTTCGTGTCTAGAATCTTCTGACATAGTAGAGCTTGCTACTAGTTTTTTTGTTCCACCATCTATGGGGCTGGTGGTCCCCGATCGGAGGATAGAACTGCGTCCCTCGGTGGGATTTATTCTGAGTTCTGACGACCTCAAGTCCGGTCTTCATGTTCATTTTCCTTCCGTTTATGTCGAACTTCAACGAATGTTCGGCATTCCTCTAGACCAAATAACGCCAAACTCATTTCGGTAGTTGACGAACCTTGGCGTCTATGCCCATCAACATAATCATCATTTCACCCTAGGGCGATCCTTGGGTTTTCCAATTCAAGTCTAGCTCGGGGTGGTATTATATATCACATCGTCAAACTTCAAATTGAAAACGAAGTCAAAGATCTCGAATTGGCGAAGAACTTCTTACGTCGATTGGAGGGTTTCCTCGAGTTAAATGCGGAACCGAGAAGGTGGCGGATGTGGCCGTCGGCGACGACGGTGACTTCGAGGAGGCGAAAGGGTCGGCCAAGTCGATGATGTTTTTACCAGGCCGAGCTCGTCGGCGCGGGTGAGCCCTTATGATCCTGCCACCGGTGGAGCCGGTGAAGGGTGAGCCCCTTTCTTTCACTTCGTCGCTTTATTATTTTGTTCTCCTTTGTGCTAACTTGGAGCTTATTTTTCTTGCGATGAACCGTTAAAGATAAGAAGAGGAAGAGGTCGGGTTCTCGATCTCGAACCTTCCACCTCGCGAAGGGTGTTGCGAGGCCTCTTGAGAGAGGGGCATTGTTAGAGGAGGTCGCCCGCCGTGGTCGCGTCACACCCCAATAAGGGAAAGCACGTGGCTTCTCCTGCCGGCGATGATGAGTGCACGATCGTCGGCAGTCAGGTCGTGCGTCGGTCCTTTCCCGAGGTAAAGCACTTTTTTGCACGTTATAAAGCTATGTATCGATGTGCTTGCTTGACGTTGCTGATTTTTGTACAGGGGATCGAGCACATGAAGGCCGAGCTCGGCAGGGTGTCTGCGATGTCCGCCAAAGTGGTGGACTACTTGAATGACACTGTCGCCCAGTTCGGCCAGGTGGCTCGGTATTCTAGGGAGCTGGAGGAGGAGAACACCCTCTTTGTCCAAGATGTGGCCGAGGCGGAGGCTAAGGCTCGGGATGTGGCCAAGAGGGAAGCCGAGGCTTTGGCGGCGGTGAAGGCAGCCGAGGTAGAGAAGGCAGCTGCGAAGGCGGCCGAGGTGGCGAAGGCAGCGGAGGTTGAAGCGTTGAAGGCCAAGATCGAAGCGGCCAGGCGTCGGGAGGCCGAGACGGTGGGCACAGGAGAGAGCTCCTTGCGCTTTCGCGGTGAGGCTTTTCTTGTCCGGGAGGTTCTCGGGTTGGCCGGCGATTTGGCGAGGTCTAAATAAGCGTGTGGTAGCGACCACCCTCGATGAAGTTCTTGAGGATTACCCGCATTGGATAAGTCCAATACGGGTATAAGGCGACGGAGAGCCAGGCATCGATTTTGATGAGACCTTTCACGCTTTGTAGCAATGCTCAAGTCCATCGTAATTCTTCTAGCTATATGTTTCACTTAAACCTTGAGGTTTGGCAAATGGATATGAAAACCGCTTTCCTAAGCGGTTACCTTGAAAAAGGTAGAGACATCTATATCGACAACAACAGAAGGTTATGTGGTGAAGGGTGAAGAGCATCTAGTATGGAAGCTTAAGTCCATTTATGGACTTAAGCAAACTTCACGATCCTGGAACTTACGCTTTGACGAGGTGGTAAAGTCCATGGATTTACTCGGTTGCCTAGCGAAAGTTGTGTGTATCGTTTAGATATCAGCGGTGATGTGGTATTTCTTGCACTTTATGTAGATGACATCCTTCTACTTGGCAACAATGTGAAGTTGATATCGACGTAAAGAGTTGGTTATTCGATCGTTTCAAATGAAAGACTTGGGAAATGCGATTGTACATTCTTGGGATCTAGGTTTACCGAGATCGCAAAGAGGAAAATATTGAGCTTATCTCGGGCGTCTTACATTGATCTTGTAATTACTCGTTTTAGTATGCACGGCCAAGAAATGATTGCTACCTTTCGGACATGGCGTTCCTTTATCTCAAGGAGATCACCTATGACGCAGAAAAGGAGATAGAGGAAATGAGACAATTTCCTACGCCCACCGTAGGAAGTCTCATCTACGCAATGTTATGTACGAGACCCGATATACGCTATGCGGTAGGCATAGTAGCTGAATATCGATCTAACCTGGACAAGCTCATTGGATGCGGTAAAGCATATACTCAAGTACACGAAAAGGACTCGAGATTATAGGCTGTTTACCAGCGAGATAGTCTAATGCCTTTAGGTTATTGGACTGGATTTCCAAGCTGACCGTGATGAGAAGAAGTCTACCTCAGGCTATGTGTTTACCTTGGGAGGAGGAGCCGTATCCTGGCGGAGTGCAAAGCAGCGATGCATTGCGGACTCCACCATGGAAGCCGAATATGTAGCCGCTTCGGAGGCTGCTAAAGAGGCTGTATGGTTCAAGAACTACCTCATGGATCTAGATGTGGTACCTGGTTTGCCCAAGAGTATCATAGTTTACTGTGATAACTCAGGTGCAGTGACAAACTCGAAGGAACCACGGACCCACAAGGCAACAAAACACATTGAGAGAAAGTACCATGTCATACGAGAAATCATTAGACGAGGGGATGTGCTGATTGAGAAGATTGGTACTGCGGATAACCTAGTTGATCCATTCACAAAGAGCCTGCCGCAAAAAGTCTACGAAGAGCATATTCGAGGACTTGGATTGCGCAAGATGGCACCCACTTAGAAATGAAACTTTTGTATAAGTGGGAGAAGCAAAGTGATGGTGTTGTTATGTAATAGCTAGTAGAGAGACACATTGTATACTAAAAGTTTTGCTTTAGTATAAGTGGGAGATTGTTGGATTTGTATACTAAAAGCAGTTTGGTTGAGCTTGTATACAATGTTTCATGTTACCACTGTTACAATCTCCTATCTGAATTGTTTACTTGATTGCATATATCTATGTTCCTTATCTCATATATAAGTTAGATCATACGGTGTGTAGAAGATCACAAGTCCTGTATGATTGGTCGGCTTAATGAGACATAAATAGAATCACGGTGAGACAACTTGAGGACGAGTTGTCGGTATAGCCTGCGGTGTAGATAAGAAGTGACTTGACTTGGTTGCTTATCTATCTTTGATGCGTCTCGGCGTATTGATGGATCACGGATGAGATGAGTTCTTCTATCTCGACCGTCGTGAAGAACCTAGATCTCGGAGACTTATGTTGATCTAAATCTCGATAAGGTATTAGGTGAGTAAGAGTTGCTAACCATCACTTTGACTTGCTATGGGTGAGGGTTACATGAGATAACCCAAGATTCTCTCATCTTGGGTGGTGGCGGTCTTGTATGTCATGCTAGTTACACCGTGTCGAGTCACCGATTCATTTAGGATGATGGCGTCCCTTAAGGAGCTCAAAGGTTTATTGTACTAAACCCGCAGGTTGAGTTATCTCAAGTACAATAATAAGGTTGAGTGGTACTACTTAAGGAATTAAAGATATTAATTATTTTAAGCAATCGAGCAGCAGTAAATAATTAATGGACGTCTGATATCTTAAATACGGGATTCAGTAATGTCTAAGTGCAAGTCCGACTCAACTTCGCAATAAAGGGGTAAGTCAACATTTATTCTCTAGTGGCATGAATGAATGTTTATAAATTAATTTATGTTCGGTGAACATAAGAGAATTAATTTATTTGAGGCCCATCTTTATTCCTTGCATTTGATCCCTGGGCTGGCCCATGCAGGCCTGTTGCTAAGGTGGAATTCGCCCCTCTCTCTCTAGAGTCCTACTGGGACTCTAACTTGATCCTCTTTATCCTAAAGGATATTATTATAAATATTAGATATGCATAAATCTTATCTAGATAGGATTTGGGAGTGCATCATAAATATAAGATGAGAGAGAAAATCAAGGCTAATCCTCAATCATTATTTTCGAGAATTACCATAATCCATTGGTGAGAATTTTCGAAAATTTGAGAGAAAAGAAAGAGGTGATTTTCTATAGCATTCTCCATAGATTGTCCTCACTCGACATTGGAGATTAGGCAATCGGGATACAGTCCAGAAGATAAAAGCACGAGTCTTGATCCGTTCATCCTCGACAGTTAGCGGTAAACACGAGAAAACTCCCACGTGTTGCGATTAATTATATAGGTGCATCTTTGGGCATATAATCAATGTATGGTGAATTAAACATCCAAGATAGATCCTCGGGAGAGGTTAAAATAAGATTTCCTACAATTGGTATCGAGCACAGGATCGATATCTTGGCTCTGTTGGATTAATTCACGTTTGATTATAAAGTGCGCAATTAATTAATCGTGAATGCTGCGTTCATCGTGGCTCGTTTTTATTTTTGTCGGTTTTGTTTTCACCACCGGAAAATCGGTGGTTAGATTAGATTTTTACAGAAATCTTATCGATAAAGAAGAACGAAGACGAAGCATGAAGAACGAGACAACGGAGTACATCGAAACCAATCGACGGCGACGGGCGGCGGCACGCTCGGCATGCGCGGCGCGAACACATCGCACGACGGCAGACGGCGGGCGGCGAGGCGGCGCACGACTCGGCGATCGAAGTGCGGGCGCGCTTCATGCGCGGATGCCTCGGCACCGCCTGGCGGCGAGCGTGCGTGCTCGGCGGCTCTCGGGCTGGTCGCTGGTGCTGCACGCGTTCGCGGCGGGCGCGCGCGCGTGTGCGCGGGCGACGGGCGCGCTTTGTCGCATGAAATCGCCGGCCCTCGCGGCGCCTTCACGAGCGTGAGGCTTCGGCTGCACCATCGGGCGGCGTGGGGTGCGCGATTTTCACTTAAAACCTCGGCGGCGCTCGGCCGGGTCTCGTCGCGTGGGGTCGGCGCGATCGCGAGCTCGGCGGCGGCGCGCATACGCGCGCGCACACAGACGCCGCACCGGGCGTGGCGCGGAAACCTCGAGCGGCGCTTCGTGGCGCCACGCGACCCCAAGTAACGCACGGCGGCGGGCAGCAAGGCGACACGCCCGGCGGCGGAGCGCGTGGCGCGGCGCATGGATTTCGGCGGCGCGGCGGCGGCGTGATTATCGCGCGAAACCTCAAGCCTGGCGATTTTCTCGGCAGCCGCACACGCGCGGGATGGGCGAGCTGCGGTCTTGGCGCGCATGGGTTGTGCCCCAGCGGCCCAGCCCATATACCGACCCGGCCCGTTTGTTTTGGCCGACCGACCGGTTCGCCCCGACCCGATTTTTCGCCCGGATCAAAATTTTGACCCGGTTCTAGAATTTTGACCGGTTCGCCCGTTCTAATGATCCGGCCCGTTTTAAATCCGTTTTGACAAATCCGATCCGTGCTCGCACGCGAGGCCGTTTTCGAGTTTCAAGATCATGCTTTGTAAATTTATGTAATAAATTAGGCAGGGAAGTCCATGATCCACGAGTGGGCCGCGATGAATGATTTTATTTTATTTTTATCGTTCAAAGCATGTCGTGGATGTTTAAATTATGCAGAAGCATGCTATGCATGTTTAATTACGAGATAAACATGTTATATATTTTCGTGATTGGATGAGCATAGTAAGCATGCTAGGTTTATCGCGTTTTCAAGCATATTTTAGAATTCTGCGAGCATGTTTTACATGTTGAGTTCTATAGAAAAGCATGCTGGGATTACGTGATCCGCATGGACAAACCTTTTGAAACAAAAGACTAAGCAAGTAACCCGACATATTAATTTTTAAATTAAAATGTTAAGACCTCCACCTTTGATCTCTAAACAAAGTGATACGCCGTGAGTGAGTGGCCACACGCCGTGGCTTGCTTGCTTTTGTTTGTCATAAGTTTGTTAGATGAGATTCTAAATAAAACATTTTAATCTATTGAGAAGTGGGAGTTTCATGTGTGGCGTCCACACGCACGGCTTGCATATGCGATTTTTCATAAGTTCTCTAGAGATAGATTTAAAATGAGATAACAAAAGAATTTGGATTGGGCGGTATGGTCCTAGTGGTATGCCAATTCTAAGAATTCATTTCTCTTGTTAAAATTGTGGTAATTGCTTAGACATCACCTCAAGTACAACTTCATGAAGTCCCTTCTTGCGATAGTGATGTGGTCTAGTAAGGTCAATCATTAATTTCATTTGTCATATGGTTAAGTTGACATGGATTGAAATTAAGCGACTAAAAGTTTTATTTTAGTCAGTGAGGGGTTCATGTGTAAGCGCCCACGCGCGTGGCTTGCATGTGGGATTCCTTGGGCGATTGGAGGTTTCAATTAATATTGATTTATCAAAAGATTACAATATTATTACGAATTATATGCGATCGTATGCTTATGTGTTTACATTACTTTTCGGATATGTCTCTCTTACCGATTATCAACATGCTCGCACAAAATCCTTTATCCGGTCCGAATTTTATCGAGTGGAAGCGAAACATTGAGAATGTTCTTCTTAGAAGAAAATTTATTTGTACTCACTACACCCCATCCCAAACCTCTAGGCGATTCATCTCATCGATGAGGAGCCAGGAGCACGAGAAATGGGACAAATCAAATAGAATGGTAAAGTGCCTTCTTTTGGTCACCATGTACGAGTCCTGCAACTCAAACATCAAGAGGCGGAAGATGCAGCCACTATGTGGCTAAGTCTTATGAAATCTATTAGAGTTGGTTAACTCGGACTAACTCTCCTGATTTCAAGGAGTTAGTTATTGTATATTATTTTGCCGTTTCTTCTCTCTAGTGTGCAGGTTACAACATGTTTCGCGGGATGCGATGGTAACACACTGGGGAACACAGAAACAGATCGCTACATATCAGGAGGACTAAGTCTGTTCGGTTCCTACTTTCTAGGAGCAAGTCATTCAACCAACTGACATGACTTAGTCACTACCTAGTGGGCCAAATCGTGGACCACTACTTGCGATCGAAGGCCTCTTAACATCTATAATGAAGATAGCAAAGCGACAAGCAAAGATACGCATTCATTGAAGAAAAAAACGGAGATCTGTTTATGTTGTTGAGTCTGTTTTCGTAACATTTCCAATATCACACGAAGTGTTTTAACTTCTAATGGTGTTAGAAGGTTGTCCTTTTTAATACACGAGTGTTGTGAGGAAATCTTTAGTGTTTTCATATATCTTGAGAGATAGCTTCTTAGCTTTTTCATAGATCTCGATAGATAGTTTTAGTACTCAACTTTCCGACTTTATCTTGTGGTAAAGTAGTGAGTTTTGTAACGTTGTAAATTTTATAGTGAATCATTTCGCCATTTTGGCATCTGATTATAATTATAATCAGAGAAAAGTTTCTTCGATGTTCTTCAAGATTTTAATTCCACTATTTTACTCTGTGTGTGGATAACAGTCTACATAACAGTTGTGTGTTTAAGCGAAGCAACACTTTCAATTGGTATCAGAGCCTACACTCGATACACTGAGTGAGATCCTGTCAGGTATCTTCGCTATAATTTCTCCATGGATTCAAACAATTCTTGGTATTATCGACCACCAATTTTGGATGGATCGAATTATTCATACTGGAAGACCAGAATTCGCTCATACATCAAGTCCATTGATGTCAAAGCATGGCAGTCCGTGGAGAACGGATGGTCAGTCCCAAAGACCACTGATGTTCAGGGCGATGTTACCCCAACACCGTCTGCACAGTGGACACGAGATCAGGTTGATGATGCAAACTTCAACGAGAAGGCCCTCAATGCCATTTACGCATCCGTGGACATGACAATGTTCAAATTGATCAAGAACAAGACGTCTGCGAAGATGCATGGGATGTTCTTCAACGGTATTGTGAGGGTGATACAAGCATAAAGGAGTCTCGACTTCGCATTCTCACTTCAAATTCGAGAATATGAAGATGGGAGAAGAGAACATCAACGACTACACCAAGAGGATATTGGATATTGCCAATGAGTGTCAAGATCTTGGTGATGCGATAAGTAACAAGTTGCTGGTGTCCAAGGCTCTTCGAACCTTACCCGCAAGATTTGAGATGAAGGTCACGGCTATTGAAACATCTCAAACGGTTGCAGCCATTGAGTTCATGGATCTCATGAATTCACTCAAGACATACGAGATGAATCTGGAGGAGAAAGGTGCAATCAATAAGAAGCCGACTGTTGCCTTCACTGCTGGCGCAACATCCAGTGGAACATCGCGGGAGATAATTGAGTTGGATGATGAAGAAGAGTTGCAGGAGATCAAAGCTGGCGATGATGTTGCTCTAATCACCAGGAAATTCAACACTATGGTAAGGAAGATGAACAAGGAAAAGCTCAAGCCGGCCTATGGATCAAAATCATCGAATGGTAGAATATCATCTTCAAAACCTCAAAGCTTCACTCCACCAAGACACGTGAGGAAGTCCTTTTCCTCAGACACGTTTAGGTATGATTCCTCCAACATTGAAGGTATCCAATGCCGTGAATGCAAAGGGTATGGTCACTATGCAAACCAATGTGCAAACACGCTAAGAAAGAGAGGAAAGTCGTACTGGGTATCATGGAGTGATGACGGTCGAGTTCTTGAAGAGGTAAATAAATGGCAATGACATGCGACCAACCATCACAGTTACACAAAGACTCCATGTCGCGATTGCCAAAACATTGTCGAGACGACGAGAGAGATGCGGTCGGTTTGATCCGATATCAAAGGTATGGTCTCGACTATTATTCAAGTTTTTTTGCTTAAATGCTCTTATGAATGATACAGATTGTGAGGCGATTACGATGAAGACTCTATTGCCATAGTACAAGAGTTGAAAAGCTATCTGACGAGCTACTTGAAAATGGAAAGGACAAAGTCGAGATCTTGAGCTCACATCAAGAGAAAACACGGTGAAAGCATCTTTGGCTAAGCTTCAAGTCTTGGTAACACAAAGGAAGTCGAACTAAACAAGGTGACATGTCAACTTGAAGTGGCACAAGGTACGTTCAGAAAGTGTAACACAGGTACGTCTAAATTAGATGATGCGTTGCTAATGGGTAAATCAGATACTGCTGGTTTAGGTTTTATGCATGTTCCTAACACTGTTGTACCCACAATTGTCGCCACAAATGGGAAACCATTCGTTAAAGAAGGTGAACCGGTAAACAGGGTAAAAATGACACGAAGAAAACATAGAAAATACATATGTCATTACTGCTCTACACCTGGTCACATTAGGCCTTTCTGTTATAAACTGAAGGCTGATTTTAATGGACATAGGATGATGCCGAGGTCATGTTATATGAACACTTCTTTGCACAGGTCCCAGAACTGCTCGTCACACACTGCAGCAAACACGACCAACAAGGGAACTGACTCAAAGAGAGTTTGGGTCAGGAAAGATGATATAAAATGCCATGTTGTTTATACTGCATTGAAAACTAACATTTCAGGTTCATGGTATTTTGATAGCGGTTGTTCCCGGCACATAACTAGTAAAAGAAGCTGCCTTGCCAACTATGAGTCGTATGATGGAGGTAGTGTATCATTTGGAGGTTGTTCTAAAGGAAAAATCATAGGCAAATGACTCCTAAATGTTCAAGGTTTACCTAGCCTCAAGAATGTCTTGCACGTACAAGGTTTAATGGCAAATCTTATAAGCATAAGTCAATTATGTGATGAAGAGTTACAAGTTAAATTTGACAAAGATTCTTGTGAGGTCTATGATGGTAAGAACACATGTCTCATGAAAGGACAGAGGTCATCCGATAATTGTTATATGGCCGACGAACCAAAGTGCAATAAGGCACAAATAGATGAGAGTGTGTTATGGCATCAAAAGTTAGGACATACTAACTTTAGAAATCTTGACAGTTAAACAAGATGGGCGATCGTGGACTACCCAAGTGGCGGCGTGTTGGAAGGTGGTGCGTGGTGATTGTCGAAGGGAAAAGCAGACCCATGTTCCCCATTGCTGTACAACATCGCGAACAATATTATGGTACAACACGATGTTTTGAGCTCGCTTCACATGGATTTAGTAGGGCTGTCGAGATCGAAAGTTTGGGTGGCAAGAGGTATACATATGTCATTGTGGATGATTTTCAAGGTACACATGGACATTCTTTCTCGAGAAAAATCGACACATTTGAAACGTTTAAAATCCTCTTTGCTAGAATTTTAACATGTTTGGTGTTCAAGTGTCAAGGATTCGATCAGATCATGGAAGAGAGTTCGAGAATATCTCTTTCACAAAATTTTTGTGAGAAAAAGGGAATTTTCCAAGAATTCTCCGCGCCAAAAACACCTCAACAAAATGGTGTAGGAGCGCAAGAATCGAACTCTAATAGAAATGGCACGAGTTATGTTAAGCTCGAAAGGTGCATCCAAACGTTTTGAGCAGAGGTCGTTAACACCGCATGTCATATCAACAATCGTGTGAACATTCGACTGTGTTCCTTCAAAACACCATATGAAATTGCGAAGGAAGGAAACCGAATCTCAAATATTTTCACGTGTTTGGGTGTGTTTGCTACATCTTGAATGATAGAGTATCTCACCAAGTTTGATGAGAAGAGCGATAAAGGAATTTTAGTAGGGTACTCTCTAAATAGTCAAGCATACCGTATATATATCCGAGATTACGGACCATTCAAGAGTCCGTAAATGTTGTTTTGATGATCTTGCTAATCTCGCGAGGAAAAGGCGGGATGAAGATGTGGGTGAATTAATAGAAGATCATCCAACAGGATGCTAGCGGCGATGATGTCACAATCGCCGAGGCCACGCCCACCGGAACATTGACGCAAACATCCGAAGGTTCCAAGTGACACGGAGGATGAAGTCGGCGACGTCCAACAACAAGAAAGACGAGATCCTCCAGGAAGAATACGTAAGAACCATCCAATCTCTCAAGTCATAGGTGACGTTCAAGATGGTATTCGAACACGAGGTACAGCACCATTGAACTACCGAGAGATGGTATGTTTTTCATCCATATGTGCTTCAATGCCAGGTTTTATATACTTCGTCTCTAAAATTGAGCCTAAGAATATAAAAGAAGCCTTGGGTGATGAGTTCTGGGTAGTTGCTATGCATGATGAACTTAACCAATTTGTTAGAAATGATGTGTGGTATCTTGTTTGAGACTGTTGATGTGAATGTTATCGGAACAAAGTGGATTTTCAAGAACAAATCGATTTAATTTGGTGTCATAATTCGCAACAAAGCCGACTTGTCGCACAATGATACACTCAAGTGGAAGGCATAGACTTTGACGATACATTTGCCTTGGTTGCACGCATTGAGTCCATAAGGTTGCTCCTAGCCATTGCATGTTATTTGAACATCAAGCTATATCAAATGGATGTCAAATGAGCGTTTCTAAATGGTGAACTCAAAGAAGAGGTATATGTTGAGCAGCCCAAGGATTTGAAGATCCACATAAGCTAACCATGTTTTCGTGTTAAAGAAAGCATTATACGGTCTTAAACAAGCACCGAGAGCATGGTATGGTCATTTAACAAAGTTCTTAATTGATTTCGGGTTTGTTCGAGGAATCTTGATGTAACATTGTTTATAAACGAAGTCGACATAACATTCTTATCACACAAATTTATGTGGATGATATGATTGTTGGATCTACCTCACAAAAATGCTTGATGAGTTTGCGGGTGCTATGTCGTCTAAATTTGAGATGAGCATGGTAGGAGAACTAACGATTTTTAGGTCTCCAAGCCAAGCAAATGGATGATGGAATTTTCGTGTCCCAAAGCAAGTATGCACGGGATATGGTGAAAAATTCGGTGGAAGGAGCAAAGCATATGAAAACGCCAATGGGGTCAAGTGACAAACCGACCGTAGATGATCTTTGCCGAGAAGATGTTGACCCAACACTCTGGATCAATGATAGGAAGTCTCCTATATCTCACGACCACAAGACCAGATTTGATGTTCAGCGAGTGTGTGTGCGCCAAGTACCAAGCTAAACCTAAAATATCACACTTAAAGGCTGTCAAACGTGTTATCAGGTATGTTTCTGGAACACGTGACCTTGGCATTTTCTTTTCAAAAGACACGAACACGAATTTGGTTAGATTTAGTGATTCGGATTGGGCTGGGGATACGGATGATAGGAAGAGTACGAGTGGGGGCTATTTTACCTTGGAAATAATTTGGTGTCTTGGCATAGTCGTAAGCAAAATTGTGTGTCTTATTCATCGCCGAGGCGTATCATCGTAGCAGTAGGAAGTTGTTGTACACAACTCCTTTGGTTGAAACAAATGCTTAACGACTATGGTATTGTGAGATCGAGCTGTTGGTATATTGTGATAACATAAGTGCAATCAATATCTCTAAAAACCATGTTCAACATTCTAGGACAAAACACATAGATATACGACACCATTTTATAAGAGATTTGGTGGAGGATGAGGTAATCAGGTTAGATTATGTGAAAACCGAAAATCAAATCACGATATTTTCACTAAGCCCTAGATCACGAGAGATTTATGAGTCTTCGAGATCTCTTGGTCTTTGTTCTCGCCAATAAAGCTTGAATATATTTGTTTGTATCACAAAATGTAATATCCGAAGGTGATACAACTGTTTTGATAACACTTACCGTGTTGATGGTTGTTATCTAACATGTTCTCCGAACAGACATTCAATATGATGAAGAATATCTAGTAATACGTAAAACACCAAAGTAGTTTGGGGCACGGCGTTCATAGTGACGATGCTACCTTACAAAACAGTGACCATGATTGCTCGAAAGCGACAATAGTGCAATCGAATTTTACATGGAATTTTGTATTTATATGTTTTATTACGATTAAAATGAGCATATGTTTATGGAGATGTTATGATAACATTTTGTGAAATACCCCCCTAAAAATCCGTGAGTAATCCCAGAATTTTTGGAATTTCTGTTCCTTAAATCCCCTATTTTTTGGAGATATCAGCGTAAAATTGGTTAAGTGGTATCACATTTATTTGATATGATTTTGTCTCAACAAATCCCATATTTATCTCCTATTTAACCGGTACCAGTACATGTGGTGTTAGTTCCTTTAAATTAGGGTTTGTTACAAGAGATATTATTTGTTTTTAAATCACATCAACCTACATGTCTATCCACTTGCCTGCGTACCTGCCTATAAATCTGCCGCTCTGACACAAGATCAAATCACTGAGGCTTTATTCATTGCAAATACTGTGGAAAAGTTTCTTTTTATCTCCTTCATCTTGCTTGGTACGTCTCACATTTTCTCCCCAGAAAAAGAAATGGATCCAGCGACCTCTGCTCTCCTCACCGGCCTTGCCAAATTTCTGGAAAATTCTCCAGAATTCCAACAGGCGTTAGCATAGACACCAAAGCCGTCCACAGAGCCAAGCTCAAATGCGACGCCAGAAATAGCACCGGAGAGGACTCTAGCGTTTCCATTGGAACCGTTGAAGCCAACGCCTCTTCAAGTCGTGTATCCCGAGAAGGGCGAGCCTTCTAACCTTAAAGAGACCGGGAAGAAGAGAAAAAGGTCGAGTGTTCCAACGAGGAGATCGGAACGGATACCTCGCCAACCACGGGTAGGAGGTCCAGGTCCACCAATTCATATTGATATTACTGGTGACACACCGGTGATTTCAAAAATCCAAAAGAAAAAGGACGCTCCGCCGCCCAGAGAACCTTCTCGAGCCGGTGACCAGCGTGACGGCCAAATGTACCACCGAGACATCCTCCGAATCGTAATCAAAACATTGATATCCCGCGGTGACTCTTCGACACTGAAGAAGATGATGGTTCAAATCAAAAGAGCATGGCCAATCGATTCACACTCTAGTGATGATGACATTTCACTCGGTGATTTTTTAAAAAGGCTGAAGCGGACAATGATAAAGAAAGGAAAGCAAAAGGAAAGTGTGCCAGAACCTAAGTCCAAGTCAGCTGTCCCACCGGTTGTTCCTGAGACAGTGGACGCAACAGTGCCTCCAACACCTCATATCCCGTTTTCCGATGAGGAAGATTGGGACTGCAGCTCGGAAAATCCCTCAATCTTTGCAGATTCTGAAGTCGAGGTTGAGAGAGCGATCTCCTTCAAATTCTACTCGAGGGAGGCTGAAAAGAGATGGGAACAATTAAAACATCTAAAGTGTTTGAATGAACGAAGGATTGACGAGGTAACCTTTGCCCAGCATAATCTTATTGAATTCTTGAAAGAACGTTGTCTATTTCGAACTGTCTCGGCTATTTATCCCTATCCTAAGAATGTGATAAGACATGTGTATGCAAACATGGATAAATCCTTCGCTGAGTGTACTTCAAACAAGTATTGTAAGGTGTACTTTAGGCGTCGCGTTTTTCACATTACTGCCTGTGATATCAACGCTTTTTATGGGATTGATGAGCTGACTAACGATGTGGCTGTTGAGGATTTTGATATGGTAGCTGACGAGATAACAGGTGGAAGAGTCAGAAAGTGGAAGAATCCAATGTCAAGTGGTAACCTGACATATCTTCATTCTGTTCTCTATAAAATCATGACTTCGAACTGGATTGTGTCCTCCAATAACACGATCGTTACAATGCCCCCGGTGTTCTCGTTATATAAGCTTGGAAAGGGATTCGATTTAACCTCGGAAATTGATTGTGGAACAAATTCGATCGATTGTCGCAAGGTCAACTCGGATTACTATCGCTTCCTTCATCGATATACCAACTGTTGAAGCAACAAGGCCTTCGATGGAGCACGAGATGCACTCTTCAAGATTTTGAACTTCACCATAAGCAATACCTTATTTACGTGTAACAAGCTCCCAAATCTTCCATGGACTAATCCTTCTAAAGGAATTGATGAATGAGGTTTGGACGCTGCTCCCAAAGAAATGGTGACACTCTCAAAGTCTCACGGTTCACTCCATGCTTGAGCGCATTACAAAGCTGGAGCAAACCTCTTAGAAAGCCTTGAGTGCGCGTATTGATATGAATGATTTGAAGATCGAATTACTGGACCTTCTTTCTTCCCAAAAAGGGGGAGTAGAGACAGGGGGAGCAGCAACATGTAGGAATGATGATATGGTTGAAGACTGACTAAATTTGAATTTGGTTTTTATGAACTCGTGAACACGTTTTTTGGTTTTTTGGTTGGTTGATGATGCGCGGACATCTTATTGTTTTTGATGAACATCTGATGGTTTTTGTTTATGGAATGCATGTTTTTATATATGATGCTTGCTACTTTAATGGTTGAAATACTGTGATGGTGTCATTGTTTGGATAATTATTGATGAATGTGTGACAGGAACTGTTATGATGATATTTCCGTAAACAGGGGGAGATTGTTTACAGGGGGAGTATTTTCTTTTTTCCGAAGTTTGTATATTCTGTAAATTGTATGTATATACAGGTTTTGTGAAGAAAGGCAAAAAGGGGGAGTTTGTTAGAGTTGGTTAACTCGGACCAACTCTCCGATTTCAAGGAGTTAGTTATTGTATATTATTTTGCCGTTTCTTCTCTCTAGTGTGCGAGTTACGACATGTTTCATGGATGCGATGGTAACACACTTGGGAACACGTAAACAGATCGCTACATATCGTGAGGACTAAGTCATTGGTTCCTACTTTCTAGGAGCAAGTCATTCAACCAATCGACATGACTTAGTCACTACCTAGTGTGCCAAATCTTGGACCACTACTTTTAGTCGAAGGCCTCTTAACATCTATAAAAGGAGGCAAAGCGACAAAGAAAGATACGCATTCATTGAAGAAAAATCGGAGATCATTTATGTTGTTGAGTCTTTCAGAACATTTCCAATATCACACGAAGTGTTTAACTTCTAATGGTGTTAGAAGGTTGTCCTTTTAATACACGAGTGTTGTGAGGAAATCTTTAGTGTTTTCATATATCTTGAGAGATAGCTTCTTAGCTTTTTCATAGATCTCGATAGATAGTTTTAGTACTCAACTTTCCGATCGTATCTTGTGGTAAAGTAGTGAGTTTTTGTAACGCTCATTGTAAATTTTATAGTGAATCATTTCATTATTTTGGCATCTGATTATAATTATGATCCGAGAAAAGTTTCTTGATGTTCTTCAAGATTTTAATTCACTGTTTTACTACGTGTGTGGATAATAGTCTACATAACAGTTGTGTGTTTGCGAAGCAACACTTTCAAAATCGATGAGAGTCGGACGAGTAATCGCTTGTCATAATTTGACAAAATCAATAATGTCAAGTTCAATGAAGGAAAGCGATTCGGTGCATGACCATGTAGAGCAAATGATCAATCTCTTCGGAGAGCTCGAATTGGTTGGAGGATACATTGATGACACAGTCATAATTGACATGATCTTCAACACTTTGCCCAAGTCTTTTGATGACTTCCGTTATAAAGTAGTCCTTTATGATAAGAGTTATACTCTAGATTCATTGCAAGAGGATCTAGTAACGGAAGAACGCAAAATGGGCAAAGGTGCACAGTCTTTAGTACGCACCTCAAAGAAAACCACTGCTTCATCGAAAGATGAAAAGGGAAAGTGGAATTCTAGAGATGCTAAGGCTAAAGAAAAGAGTGGGAGTAATACAAAGGGCTCTACCAATGGTTTGAAAAAGCCAAAGGAGAAGGGCAAATGCTTCAAGTGCGGTGAGACTGGGCATTGGAAGGCTAAGTGCCCCAAGCTCAAGGCTCAAGGTACGCCATTTGCTTTAGTAACGGAAACATGTTTAGCGAATTGTTCTACCCATTCTTGGGAAGTAGACACGGGTGCAACTGATCATGTTTGTTACACCTTGCTGGGGTTCCTGCGGACAAGGGAGCTGTGTGATGGCGAGATAACGATCTCCATGGGCAACGCGGCGAAACTCGAGGCCGTTGCAGTCGGAGATGTTACTTTAAGTTTTGATAGAACAGTTATTAGTTTTAAAAGACGTTTTATATGTGCCGGAGTTTCGGCGGAACCTTGTTTCAGTTTCGAAACTATTTATTCATGGATATTCAGTTATTTTTGATAGTGGTGTTTCTATCATAAGAAATGACGAAGTTATCTGTGGTGGCACTTTATATAATTCGCTTTATACTATTTCTGCCAAACATAATACCTATAACTATGTTGCATCTTCTTCAAACCTTAAAAAGAGAAAGTTTTCTTCGCAAGATGACACCACATTTCTCTGGCATCTTAGATTAGGTCACGTCAATCTAAATAGGATCCAAAGATCGGCTAAGAATGGGCGTTGGGTGATCTCACGATTATCTGCTCCCACGATCTGCGAATCTGTATAGAAGGAAAGATGTCGACTGCACCCTTCAAAGCGAAAGGTTATAGAGCCAAAGAAGTGTTGAGCTAGTCCATTCTGACCTGTGTGGACCTATGTCAACACAAGCTCGTGGAGGGTACGAGTATTTTGTCACTTTCATTGACGATTACTCAAGGTACGGATACATTTACCTGCTTCACCGCAAGTCTGAATGCTTTGAGAAATTCAAAGAGTTATCAAGTCACTGTGGTCTGATCACGGTGGCGAATACCTCAGTAACGAGTTTATGGACTACTTGGTGCAGTGTGGGATTACCTCCCAGCTCACTACACCGGGCACACCACAACAAAATGGTGTGTCAGAGCGAAGAAATAGGACTCTTTTAGAAAAAGTTAGACCGATGATGAGTTATGCAACATTGCCTATTTCGTTCTGGGAGTATGCCTTAGTAACGGCAGCATACTTGCTAAATCTAGTACCATCCAAGTCAGTCGAAAAGACCCCTTTCGAGTTGTGGTTTGGGCGCAAGCCTTGTTTAAGCCACATAAGGATATGGGGAAGTCCAACACATGTGCTGAACAAGAAGGCTGACAAGTTGGAGGCTAGATCCGATGCAAGGCTGTTTATTGGCTATCCTAGAGGAACGAAAGGTGGTTATTTCTATAGTCCTAAGGATCAGAAGGTCATTATTAGCACTAATGCCCGATTCTTAGAAGAGGATCATATGAAAAACCATAAATCCAAAGTTGAAATCATTCTTCAAGAATTAGAAGATGATCGTATTCCACCACCGATTAAGCCAAAGGTACGAGATGTGGGTGTCAGTGGGAGGATTGACACCGATACTTCAAGAAATTGAAGTGGGTCGAGTTCCACCGAGATACCGACCGCATAAATGGCTCCTATCCAAAGAAGTTGTACAAGACAGAGAACCACAAGTTACTACACCCACCGTTGCCATTGTGCGATGGCGCCTGTCAGAGTGGGAGGGTTGTTCGTCAACCCGAGCGATTTATGTTCGTGGGTGAATCTTCGGATTTAGTCCCGTGAAACGCGGCGGTAATAATCGACCCATGGACATACAAATGAGGCGATACAAGACATCGATGCAAGATCATGACACACCGCTATGGACTTAGAAATTGAGTCCATACTGCTATGGATGTATACGAAAAGACACCTCTACCGGATGACAAGGAAGCCGTAGGTAGTAAGTGGGTATACAAGAGGAAGAGAGATTGAGATGGAGAGGTTTCGCTTTTAAAACCGTGCATGGGCGAAAGGTACACTCATTGAGGGCATCGATTTCGATAAGACCTTTTCACTTGTAGCAATGCTCAAGTCCATCAGAATTCTTCTAGCCATAGCAGCCCACTTAAACCTTGAGGTTTGGCAAATGGATGTGAAAACCGCTTTCCTAAACGGTTACCTTGAAGAAGGTAGAGACATCTATATGCAGAACCCGAAGGTTATGTGGTGAAGGGTGAAGAGCATCTAGTATGGAAGTTTAAGAAGTCCATTTATGGACTTAAGCAAGCTTCACGATCCCGAACTTACGCTGACGAGGTGGTAAAGTCCCATGGATTTACCCGGTTACCTAGCGAAAGTTGTGTGTATCGCTTAGATGTCAACGGTGATGTGGTATTTCTTGCACTTTATGTAGATGACATCCTTCTACTTGGCAACAATGTGAAGTTGTTATCAGACGTAAAGAGTTGGTTATTCGATCTGCTTCAAATGAAAGACTTGGGAAATGCAACAGACATTCTTGGGATCTAGGTTTACCGAGATCGCAAGAGAAAAATGTTGAGCTTATCTCGCACGCCTTACATTGATACCGTAATTACTGCTTTAGTATGCGCACCGCCAAGAAATGATTGCTACCTTTCGGACATGGCGTTCCTTTATCTAAGGAGCGATCACCCATGATCGCAAGGAGATAGAGAAATGAGACAATTTACTTACGCCCACCGTAGGAAGTCTCATGTACGTAATGTTATGTACGAGACCGATATCCGCTATGCGGTAGGCATAGTAGCTAGATATCGCCTAACCTGGACAAGCTCATTGGATCATGTAAAGCATATACTCAAGCACCAAAATGACTCGAGATTATAGCTAGTTTTACCGGATAGTCTAATGTCTTTGGGTTATTCTGCACTGGATTTCCAAGCCGACCGTGATGAGAAGAAGTCTACCTCGTGCTATGTGTTTACCTTGGGAGGAGGAGCAGATCTGGCGGAGTGCAAAGCAGCGATGCATCGGACTCCACCATAGAAGCCGAATATGTAGCCGCCGGAGGTCGCTAAAGAGGTCAGATGGTTCAAGAACTACCTCATGGATCTAGATGTGGTACCTTGTTTGCCCAATAGTATCATAGTTCATCGTGATAACTTCGGTGCGATGACAAACTCGAAGGAACCACGGACCCACAAGGCAACAAAACACATAGAGAGAAAGTACCATGTCATACGAGAAATCGTTAGACGAGGGGATGTGCTGATTGAGAAGATTGGTACTACGGATAACCTAGCTGATCCATTCACGAAGAGCCTGCCGCAAAAAGTCTACGAAGAGCATATTCGAGGACTTGGATTGCGCAAGATGGCACCCACTTAGAAAGGAAACTTTTGTATAAGTGGGAGAAGCAAAGTGATGGTGTTGTTATGTAATAGCTAGTAGAGAGACACATTGTATACTAAAAGTTTTGCTTTAGTATAAGTGGGAGATTGTTGGATTTGTATACTAAAAGCAGTTTGGTTGAGCTTGTATACAATGTTTCCTGTTACCACTATTACAATCTCCTATCTGAATTGTTTACTTGATTGCATATATCTATGTCCCTTATCTCATATATAAGTTAGATCATACGGTGTAGAAGATCACGTAAGTCCGTATGATTGGTCGTTTAATGAGATATAAATAGAATCTGGTGAGACAACTTAAGGACTAATTGTCGGATAGTCATGTGTAGATAAGAAGTGACTTGACTTGGTTGCTTATCTATGCTGGTACGCCTCGACGTATTGATGGATCACAATGAGATGAGTTCTTGTATCCGACCGTCAGTAAAGAACCTAGATCTCGGAGACTTACGTTGATCTAAATCTCGATAAGGTATTAGGTGAGTATGAGTTGTCGACCATCACTTTGACTTGCTATGGGTGAGGGTTACATGAGATAACCCAAGATTCTCTCGCATCTTGGGTGGTGGCGATCTTGTATGTCATGCTAGTTACCCGTGTCGAGTCACCGTATCCGCTAGGATGATGACGCCCCTTAGGAGCTCAAAGGTTTATTGTACTAAACCCCGCAGTTAAGTTATCTCAAGTACAATAATAAGGTTGAGTGGTACTACTTAAGGAATTAAAGATATTAATTATTTTAAGCAATCGGAACGTAAAAATTAATGGACGACGATATCTTAAATACGGGATTCAGAATGTCTAAGTGCAAGCCCGACTCAACTTCGGTAATAAAGGGTAAGTCAAGATTTATTCTCTAGTATGAGATGAATGTTTATAAATTAATTTATGTTCAGGTCTTGAACATAAGATAATTAATTTATTTGAGGCCCATCTTTATTCCTTGCATTTGATCCTCGGGGCGGCCCTTGCAGCCCTGCTAAGGTGGAATTCGCCTCTCTCTCTAGAGTCCCATGGGACTCTAACTTGATCCTCTTTATCCTAAAGGATATTATTATATATATTAGATATGCATAAATCTTATCTAGATAGGATTTGGAAGTGCATTATAAATATAAGGTGAGAGAGAAAATCAAGGCTAATCCTCAATCATTATTTTCGAGAATTACCATAATCCATTGGTGAGAATTTTCAAAATTTGAGAGAAAAGAAAGAGGTGATTTTCTATAGATTCTCCATAGATTGTCCTCACCGACATTGGAGATTAGGCATCGGGATACGATCCGAAGATCAAAGCACGAGTCTTGATCCGCTCATCCTCGACAGATTCGCAGGTAAACACGAGAAAACTCCTACGTGTTGCAATTAATTATATAGGTGCATGCTAGGCATATAATCAATGTATGGTGAATTAAACATCCAAGATAGATCATCGGGTGAGGGTTAAAATCAGATTTCCCTACATTGTCGAGGTCTCGGAGAAAGCTGAGATGGTGCAGGCTGGAGCTGGCAAGGAGGCCGACGCTTCTGGAGGTCGGGAGAAAGTCGAGGTCACGAGCCCAGGCGAGAAGCTCCTGGAGGGGCCCGTTGATCCTCTTTTTTTTTTGTAAATGTATATGTACCTCGACAAATTCCTGCCTTAAAGGCTTTAATAAAACTCCCCAATTTTTATGGAAGAAATCTTGTCTTTTATTTTTATCTCCAATCTTCTCCTGAACTTTTTGATGTGTCGCCTTGGTTGGATCAAATCAAAATGTGAATCGGCCTCGAATCTAAAGAGGTCGAAGTCCTTCACTTAGAGGGCAAACTTGGCCATGTGCGGGAGGAGGCCGACGTCCAATTCAGGGCTTCTCAAGAGAAGTTTGACGAGCTTCAGGCTCGATTTTTGGAGTTGGAGGAGAAGTTCGAGATCGCAGAGGATAAGGCCAAATCGGTCGCCGAGGAGCATGCTGAATACGAAGCGGTTATCCGCCGAGGTGGTGGAATGACTATTTCGAGGCCGAAGCTAAAGTTTCAGAGCTCGCAGCCCGTTGTTGGAGGTATAGGGAAGAGTACGGTCGGGACTCCTGGCAATTTCAGGAGCAGTATGCCAACCTGAAGAAAGTAGGTGGCCTGTACAAGACCGTCGTAGATCGTCATCCTTTCCTCGAGCGGGTGCTTCGTTCGACGATCGAGGCTTCTTCTTCTGTCGCGGCTCCTCCTATTGCCGAGGTTTCTTCTTCTCTCCCGACGACGTGGAATGTCGACATGTCTCGAGAGTTTTTCGTGCAAGAAGAGACGCGCCCAGAATGAATCATTGATCTACCTGTCACGGTAGGAAGAGCGCCGACGAGCTCCACCAAGGTGGTACAGTTCTTCGTGGTAAATGCCTACTCGTCATATAACATCATACTAGGACGGGACTGGTTAAACGCGGTGAGGGCGGTATGCTCAACATACCATTTGACGATGAAGATCCCCACAAGAGGAGGGGTAGCCGTGATCCGGGGAGATCAGAAACAGGCCAAAGAATGCATGCAGGTCTCCTTAAGAGGTGCAGGGACTTCGGCCCGTACCCACAGGCGTAGCAATTACAGAAACCCAAGGAGTTGGAACTGGAAAGGACGTCGACTGCTCCCGACAGTCCGGCAGAGGAGGTCACACTATGTGAAGACGATCCACTCAAGGTCGTCAAAGTAGGTTCTACCGAAGTACCTCAACTAAGAAAACAGATCATCCAACTCCTAAGGGAATTCAGAGACGTGTTTGTTTGGTCACCCCTCGACATGGTCGGGGTCTCACCAAGTATTATCTCTCACCGGTTCAATAATGACCCAAGCGTAAAACCAGTTCGGCAAAAGCAACGGATCTTTGTAGCTGAACGGAATCAAGTCATACATGACGAGGTGAACCAACTATTAAAAGCACGCATATTGTTCGAAGTCAAGTATCCGACCTGGATTGCCAACCCGGTGATGGTCAAGAAATGAGGAGGGATGACGAATGTGTATCGATTACACCGATCTCAATAAACACCGCTCAAGGATCATACTTCTTCCAAATATCGACAAAAGGTCGACACTTTGGTCGGATATGAAGTCTTCGACTTTTGATTTATCTGAGGATATCACCAAGTATTGATGAGTGACGAGGACGCATCCAAAACAACCTTCATAACGGACTTCAGAGTCTTTGCATATAAGAAGATGACATTCGGACTCAAGAATGCAGGGGCCACTTATCAAAGAATGGTGGACAAGATATTTCAGCCCTACATAGGTCAGAATGTGGAAGTACATGTAGATGACATCGTCGTCAAGAGTAAAGAGGAAGCCACATGTGTTGCCGACCTCAGGATCGTCCTCGGCTTACTTCGAAAGGTAAACCTAAAGCTAAATCCCCAGAAGTGTACATTCGCAGCTCTGTCTGGAAAAAATTTGGGGCTTGGGTCTCACAAGAAGGATTAAAAGCCAACCCGCCCAAGGTTCAAACCATTTTGGAGATGAAGATGTCAAGACCATCCATGACGTATATAAGTCGACAGTCGCATAGTTGCACTAAGTCGCTTTTTTCAAAAGTCGCATATAAGCAGCCCCATTTTTCAAAATACTCAAAAGCTCGGAGTTCTCCGGGATGATAAACACAAGTCGCCTTTGAAGATCTCAAGAACTACCTCGCCAAACTTCCCACTTTATCCGTCCCGAAAGAATGAGAGGTCATTTCCTATACCGCCACCCTGACGAAACCATAAGTGCAGTTTTGGTACGAGAGGACGAATGTCAGCTCCCTGTGTATTTTATCAGCCGAGTACTAAAAGGGCCAGAAACGAGGTATCAGGCCGATGTCGTTTTGGACTCGGCCTTTTGGAAGAACCTTCGATGAAAGGCTTCCATTAGGTCGAGGTAAGAACCAACACTCCCGGGAGATAAACTATCGAACCACCGGCGGGCGTTGTCGATCAGTAACTCCGGGAAGAGTTTACACATGTGGATGGTGTTGAGGCGTTGGTTGATCATGTTATACTCGAATTGTGAAAGGAAGTTTTGCGGATCCTCGATCCATCATAGGGGACGATGCCCGCACTGTACTTGTCGGGAGGGAGTGTTGAGTATCTCGTCCGAGAAAGGGTAATTATCTTCCGTATCCATCGAATCCGCCTCCCGGTGAGCGATGCGGAGTTCGTCGGCCGAACTCGTTTTGGTGATGGGGATCGACCTCACGGTGATCACGACGTCCTGTCCCGTGCTGCTCGTCCCTAGCACGGTCTGTTTGGGCCCCAACCCGTGTAAAGGTATGAGCGCCCATCATCCGGAGGCTGGGGGATTCACCTCGCTGTGCTGCTTCGTGCTTTGACGAGGCTTAAGCGTCCTTGTCTTCGTGATGATGCCGACCTTGTTCTCGGCTAAGGTACTGGAGGAAGCTCTCCTTGTTCTTTTAGAGGAACCCTTTAACTGCCTCGTCAAGGTTTAACTGTGATGCTAGGGGTTCCTCTCGGTTTCGCTGCAACTTCCTCGCTACGGTACTCTTCTTCTTCATGCAGGATGGGATGGCCTTGCTCGTCGAGACTTTAGACATGCCCTTCGGGGGTCATATCTCTGACCGGGCTTTTCCCTAGCCGAGCTCGACATGTTCTGCCGCCGTTGTTGCTGTCGTTGCCGGCAGCGGCTCTGGATGTAAGACTTCTTGTATTCATCGTCGTGATTGATTCCCTGTAAACAAAGGTTGATCGAAGACACGGAATTTCGGTTCCCACAGACGGAGCCAGTGATTGATCTTAATTTCGTTAGGGAAATAAATGCGCAATGAACACGAGGGATTTACGTGGTTCGATCTTTGAATCAGATCTACGTCCACGGAGGAATAGAGTATATGTGTATTGAGTGCGTAAGAAGCGATTACAAAGAGTGTAGATGATCATTTTCCGTCTAATCTAGCCTCTATTTATACACAATTATAATGAGATTGATTCTAATCCGAGATCTTCTCTAAATAGGATTCTTTTAGATATATCCGAATCTTCTGCGTCTCCACTTGTGATTCGAGTTGTAACTAGTTTAGGAGTCTTCTTGGGCCGAACTCACCTAGGCCGAGCTTAATGTCGAGGCCCATTTATATTGGGCCTGTTGCTTGGGCCGTATCCTATCATTGTGCATCAATGAGCGCAGTGGAGTTGGAAATGGATGAGAAGTTTGTGAAGAGAAATAGGATTATTGAAAATTTGGGGTTGAAGGAGGAATGAGAGGCCTTGGATATCATCTTTGCATAGATTTTGTGTATTCGACATGGTTTTATCTGCAATTGTTTGTCAGTTGTGTGTTTAAGATTGCTCAACTGATTGTGTTGCATAAGGGCGTGTGTATGTGTTTATATATAGGGGTTTATTGCATACTGTATTCTATTAATACGGTATAACTTCTAGACATATTCATTCGTGATTCAAAATCTCAGCATTTATTTTCTCATTTTTTTAAATATTGAACAGCCATTCAAACCTAAGACCAAACCCACTCCACCACTTATCTTTTTCTTTTGGCATTAAAAATATATGCGCCGTTTAATAGCTCGACTTCTATCTTGTAATGTAAATGATAAATGATCATTAATTGTTTATTTTGGGTTATTGATGCATAAATACACAAACTTTGGAGTCATTTTGGTTTTTTTCACGAACTTTAAAAATTGACACAAAATACACAAACTTAATCATTTTAGTGATTTTACCACAATTTCAAATTTAAGCCGAATTAAATTTGACTTGACATCTCAAAAATTTACCATAGAAAAAAATATCAGTGATATAAATGACATCGTAGAGAGATGATATCAATTGTTTTGATCCCAACTAGAATCAGATGATGAAATAAATACGAAGAGTTGATTTTTGTAATAAGGATTGACATTATGAATCATACAAATCAAAAAATCTGATTTTTTTTTTATGGAACGACGATGTTTTATGTCATTTCTCTACGATGTCCTTTATATTACTAACCGTTTTGTCTATAATAAATTTTCAAGATGTCAAGTCAGATTTAATTTGACCTGAATTTGAAATCGTGGTAAATTACTAAAGTTATTAAGTTATGTATTTTGTGATAATTTTTAAAGTTTGTGGGAAAAAAATAAAATGGGCTCAAAGTTTTGTGTATTTATGCGTCAATAACCCTTTATTTTTAAATAAAGTCGTCATTATATGTTAATTATCGATTAATTGAAAGAAGTATTTTAATATATCAAGATGCAACACATACGAAACCAGACCGGTTTTGATACAACAGTCTAACTCTACGTTTTCGATGTGTAAAAAGGTTGTACCATAGCAATCATCCTTAGCAGAGCTTCTAAGAAAAGAAGATCAAACAAAAATTCTAACAAAATTCTAACATGAGACCAATTTTTCTTCTCAAATAAGTCGAGCATTCGAAACGCTTCATGTAATTTATCCAATTCGATCAATTATCAAGAAGATACGAAAAAAATAGTACTCCATCTGTCCATCATATTTGTTCATTTAATTTCATTTCGGTATGTCCACAAAATTCGTTCACTTTCCTTTTATAAATATGGACCCCACTCGAAAATCAACACTTTTACCCACACTCAATTCACTTATTTACAATGGCCTATCTTTTTTACTCACATAATATATTTTATTATGTGGATCTCATTCTTCACTCACTTTACACTCATTGTATTTATTAAAACTCGTGCCAGCAAAAGCTAAGACTATATATCAAGGACGCAGGGAGTATTTTATTTCATATTCTACTGTACCAATGCACGATGACTGTGTAACAGACATGATATACATAGGGATGTCAATCGGACCAACCCGCTCGCTTCGGACCAACCCACTCGGATTGTCAGGCTATTCGATTCGAGTTATTTGAGTTGACATCTTTTTCGGGTTTGAAATTTTCAATCATAGTCCTAAACTCTCGAGTTTCGGACTAACACATCGGGTTAATCAGGTCAGAAAGCTTAAGGGAAAAAAAACTATATATATATATTATTGATAAATATATATTTAGAACAAATATTTTATATTAAGTGTTGGAGTAAAAAGACAAAGAAGTGAAAAATAAGTACTCCCTCCGTCCACCAAATTCGTTCCTTGATTTTGGTGGCATGGGTTTTAATAAATTGTAATGAGTGTAAAGTAAGTTAGTTTAAAAAGATGGACCACGTGAATAATAAATGAATATATTAATGGATAATGGGTGTAAAAATGTGGGTCATGAGTGATTTTTTTGTAAACAAGTATATAGGTTTAGAGTAAAAATGTGAAGTTGATGTTTCCAAAAAAGGAAAATGAATATTTTTTGTGGATGGACTAAAATGAAATTAAATGTGGATGGACCAAAATGAAATTAAATGAACGTATTTGGTGGACGGATGGAGTATAATTTTTTAATATTAAATCATAATACATTCTACAAGTTTTTTTTAATTTTATTATACTTACTTTCAAAAGCAAATAATGAAATTTGAAAATAGTGTTCAGAACTAAAAAAATTTATATGATTTAATATTTGTATATATAACTAAATGATCATTAATAATACAATACAATTATAACGGAGTTCAAACTTATATCTCTAAAAAATTAATAAGTTAATTCAATATGATACCATTTAAATTATGTTAAATAGAAAATAATACTCACAACTAAATTTTTTTATATGTATGAATATTTATATTCCATAATAGCTAAATTCACTATTTAATAAATATTTAATAAGTTAATTCATTATACTACCAATTAAAATTTGTATTTGAAAAAATTATCACTATAAATAACTAAATAAACAATCCATAATAGTTACAAAAGTTAAAATAATTAAACATGAAAATAAATTATATCAATGTAAATAATATTAACATATATATCTAAAAATGAATATTAACATATAAAGTTGCATATTGATTCTCAATACAAATCCATCATGAACTTCAAATCTAAATTCAATATAAATTGAGAAATAAATACATAGTCTCAAATAAGATTTACAACTAGACTAAAAATTTCTGAAATAAAATTCTTTGAATTTCTAACTATTAAATAAATGAAAAAACAAAGAAAAGAAAATGGCACATAGTTTTCAAATTCATTATTTACTCTTGAAAATTAGTATAATAAGATTTATATTTAAAAAACACACTTGTGGAATGTATTATGATTTAATATTAAAAAATTATACTTATCTTTCATTTCTTTGTCTTTTTAATAGCTAATTCATCGTTTAATAAGTTAATTCACTATAATACCAATTAAAATTTATAACTTGAAAAAAATAAATTGTTAATTCACTATAAACAACTAAATAAATAATCTATAATAACTATAAAGTTAAAGTAATTCAACACGAAAAATAAATTGTGTCAATGTAAATAATATTAAAATATATATCTAAAAAAGGAATATTAACATATAAAAGTCAAATATTTATTCTCAATACAAATCGATCATGAATTTCAAATCTAAATTCAATAGAAATTAAGAAATAAATATTCAATCTCAAATAAGATTGATAACAGGACTTAAAATTTTTGAAATGAAGAATTCCGAATTACTATTAGATAAAGAAAAAAACAAATAAAAGAAAATAAGTTTTTCTTTTCATATACCGACCCAAAAAATTTTTAATTTCTAACTATGAGATAAAAAACAAATAGAAGAAAATAAGTTTTTTTTTATATTTACCAGCCACTGGGTTGACTCGCAACCCGATCGGACTAACCTGATTAACCCACTAACCCGAATGAATTGGCCCGAATATCCCGATTTTATATTCGAATTACGATTTTATATCTCAACCTTATAATTTTCTCGGATTATTCGATCCAACCCATAGACTTCGATCTGTATTGATATCCTTAGATATACATATAACATGTAATAATATGAGGCGTGAGACGAAACGTGCCAAATGCAATTCAGAGTAAATTCCATTTAGTTCGTTTGCCTCTGCAAACAACGACAAGCAGACTTTGCAATTCAGAGCAAATTCCATGTAGTTCATTTGCCTCTCCAAACAACTACAAGCAGACCTTTAACTAGTATCAATCATCACGATACACCACAAAATCAAACATAACAGCTACAAATGGCAAAACAACTTTTCCCAACGACACGAAATAGATGTAAAAAGTTCAACAAATATGGAAGCGTATAATCATCTGTATTCATATGTAGTCCCAGCATCCAACATAACATTATCACATCGTTGCAATCAAATTTTCTTTATCAGCACATAGATGACAGGTATTTGAGTACGAAGGTAAAGTACAGACCCACAACACCGTAGCCATCACCATGATAACGAGCAAGATCATGAAAAATTGTATCATAATTACGATGAACCCCACGCATGCATATGTATGGGGAAAATAAGGATGAAGTTAAAAAGGAGAAAAAAATAAAGGCATGTTCAAATTCCAAAGGGCTTCAATTCCATCGATAGTACCAGCCACCTCGGAAGGGTTAGGATGTTGCACCAAAACTACTTTAATTTACGACCTTCAGTACCTAAGCACTAGGAGTTTATGTAACTTTTTTTCTTTTCGTCTCTTTTGCAGTAATAATATCTACAGTAGGCATGAGTATATGCCACCCAGAAATAGTCCACCCCAATGCCATGGAAGAGTACCAGCCTCCTCGGAAGGGTCAGGATTTGGACATACAAGATCTACTAACACGCCATCCGTCCTCTGAAGAAAAATCCATCAAAATGATAGTAAATTGGCTTCAGACACTGTGAAAAGCAAAACCCCATATCAACTTCAGTGGGCAAGAGCACACCCTCAGGATATAGAAAATGTGTACAAATTCACCCATTGGTTTTAATTCTATAATTAGTAATTCCCCAAGTCCTATTTTATTAAAATTATACTTAATCGCTTCAAAACCAAAATTTCCCAAAAATGGATCTTTACTTAATGCAGTTATCTGCTTAATACATTCAAAACATAATATAGATGCACACCTACAAGTAGACCCTCATTATGTTACTCATTTTAATGCCTATCACATCTTAGCATCAATTTGAACAAAAGAGCTATGTAATATAATCTCTTTTATTCCATCAGGAGATAAGCTTACCAACAGTTACAGCAAAGGTGGTGAGAATCAGCACTTCACCTCACAACATTGACAGCCTCCTCCTTTCCCTATTCACATAGGTACAAAATCAAACCTTAATATCAGCCAAAAAAGAGTTTGATGGGTGGGAGGAAAAGAATAGAAGTATTGACTACTTCATGCATGCTCCCTTGGCTCGGGTACAGTTAATTTATTATCATTGATTTACTCACTTTGTCATACTAAAAAGACAGAAATTTACATAAAAACCACCAACTCAATCTAGCGTGCTAAATTATATGCAGTGCAAGAATAGAGATACCAACAAAATCAATTCATATAACCAGTCATAAAAGCTTATATTCTCTATTCTCTAATAATTAAGTTTTAACTTCATACTTTAGAGAAGGTAAGCATGCTGTAGCAGCTTATTAACTGCATTAAAGTTGCAAAAAAGCACCTACAGTGAACTCAAGTTGCAAAATAACAATTTTGTATTTAATTGAATAGTCCTCTCACATAAACTGAGAGAGCAGAGGTTAGTTCAACTCAGGCATACAGATACAAGAAGTAAAAGGACATTTATTTGCCCCACCCCCCACATACAAGCAAGATCTTCATCTAACAATGATTTAGCACTACAAGTCTAAAAGTTGCCTCACACAAGATAAGCAAGCAATATTACTACAGAAATAGAGATATCTTACAAATACAAGTTCGTCCTGCCCAAATCACTTCTTAGTGCAATGCATAGAAAAACACTTACAGGATTCTATCTATGGATTGTTATTTTCCAGAAGTTTATTCTCTACTGCCATGATGACTGTTTGCGTCTGAATGTCTCATTTTCCCACCCTCCATCAGGCTCTTTCCTTTTCAAAATACCGCCCGAAACAGAAAACATCCTAGCCTGCTCCTCTGTTAAACCTTGTGAAGTGGCAACAGAATGCTGGCCTGATGAAAGAGGCAATCTCCCCTCCCTAACTTCACTTTCCACAGCTCCAGGGCCTGAATTAAGGTCCAAACCCTGTCTGCTCCATTGCCTGTTGCTCTCTAGCACGACATTACTACTAATGTCAGGAAAGGTAACCATATATGGCCTCTGAAATGGTGATGTCACTGAACCAACAGGTCCCAGGTAATGTGAATTTACTGCAGGTGCAAAGGACCTTGCAGCAGAAGAAGAATCTACATATGAGGACGCCCCAACAGGAAAAGTGGCTGATGGGAGAGGAATGGAGGTCGCATAAGGAAATACAGGTAACTGGAAAGGACTGGATGGATAAGGCACTGCAGGTGATGATGATAATACTGATCCACGAAACACCTCCGGAATAAATGGAGCAACACCAGTAGGCCCAAATGTTCTCTGAGATGCACCAGGTGGAAAAACTGAAAATGGTTGCTCCCCTCGCTCTGGTAACATTGACGGGATTGCCACTGTTGAGTATGCATTGCCAGGAGGAAACCAAGATGAGAAACTTCCCATCACTGAATTGTTTGTTCTAAGGCCTGCAGAAGGCAACTGAGACATAACACCACTGCCTAGATGATTAATAAATGGAAACTCCTCCGCACTACCATCATTGACTAAAGGTCCATTGTTCAGATCAAAATCCCTCCAAACATGTACACTATCTAACCGATTAACGTGCACTGCAGAAGCCTCACCTTTAGGATTGCTGCTGGTTGAGCAATGCCCAACATCATTTGCATCATCAACTCTGTTCAAATCAAGATCCAGGCCACCGCAACCATGAACACGCAGAGAATCTGATGGCTCATTCAGCAATGTGAAATGGCTACTTGCTGAATTATTTACCGAATCAATAGCCAAAGTAGAACCTCGAGAAGTAATTTCCTCCAGAACTCTTTCATCTGGCATATTTAGATCAATATCCAAAGGGATGCGCTCATGTTTAGTGGTAGAAACATCAGGGCAAGACAAATTTGTTGGACTTGATGAGGTTTCAAGAACTTTCCTGGGTTCAGCAGGTCGAAACGCACTGGTTGCAGCAGAACCCTTCCATCCAAGTTCCACTCTACTTTTCAATAACTCCTCTGAAGGAACAAATGGGCCTTTGGCAGCTGCAGCTACAGTAATTGAGGCAGAATGGCCACTTGGGATAGACTTCACAGAAAATGGTAATGAGTTAATCACTTGAATAGTTGTTGGACTTGCGGATGTAGAAGTAATAGGCTCCTCATATTTCCCATCATCAGAACTAAAACCTTCATTCAAGTCAAACTTCAATTTTGCACCTGGATCTGTTTTTCCTGGGGGAGAGGGATAAGCAACCCCAGAACTGGTGGAAGCATATTTGTTAGAATCATCTGGCTGAATGCTAACAGACTTGGATCCTGTCAACTCAGCCTCCTCCTGAGCTTCATGCTCTACCACACCAGAACATCTGCTCTCAGTTACTGAAACATGATTTGGGATATGAGATGTGGTAGACAAATCAGACACGGTATGACTTTCATCAACTGCATCCTTATCCACTTCCCTGTCAATGTTCAGTCTTTCAGACTTGCTCATGCAACTATTTGCAGCCCCATCATTGAGTTCTACTTTTTCTGCATCATCAGCATCTGGCAATGACATCCGCTCTCTTTCAGCTTGGAATAGCTTTTCACAGTTAGCTGTTTCTGCAATTTCCGACTTAACAGTTGCAGCAGTCAGCTTCTCTTCTGCATTGGTTGTCCTGCTCAATCCTTCATTTACAACCTTATTGCAATCACTTTCATCAAATGGCTCTGATCTGGCAACTTCAACGAATGGCCTACACTCATCAACTCTTGAAAGATCACCATCTTTTTCTTCAGTGACCAGGATATCCATTCTGCCACTTCTACAGTTCAAGTTAATATTAGAATCATTGTTCAAAGCACCCTTCTCCTCGTGGACTACTCCATTTGACTCACCATCCTTTCCCCTTTCCACAGAGAAGGCAGGTGAGAAAGAAGAGTTATCCGTCTTTTCATTTGGCTTCCGAGTATTCTCCAAGTTATGGTCAACACTGCTTCTCAAATCTATGCTGGTTGAACCAATTTCTTTTACTTGTTTTCCAGTATTAGTATCTTCAGAAGGATGAGAAGCAACACACTGTCTATCACCTGAAAACTCAAGTGGTGCAACAGCCTGTTTCTTTCCACCACGGTCAGATTCACTGAATTGTTTTTGCACCACCGCAGAGCATTCCTCAGGGGTAGACTTAGATTTTGCCTCATCACCAACGCAAACTTCCTCGGCTGCATGAACACTTCTTTCCATAGAATCAGTAGGAGAAACTACATCAGATCTAGACATTTCTCCAGCTGCCACACTAGCAAGTAAGTTCATTCCAACATCATCTTCAAGTGATAAGGATGAAGCTGCTTCAGAATATTTTGCACAGCTCTCAATTAATGCATTCATAGAGCTAAAAGAAGATTTGTGCAATTTTTTTGAATTTAATTGGTTTGTTGGAAGTCTCTCTACTGTTTTCTTGGAGTCTTCAGTAGCCATGCCTTGTTCCTCGTGAGGAAGAACAGAAGGTGACTCATCACCCTCTGTTTCAGTCAATTCAACTTTTCTATCATTATTTTGCCATGCATTCATGCCTGAAGCAACAATGTCACGAGGTGTATCACTCTTTTCCTTTGAAGCTTGATCAGACTGCTCACTTTTGTTCGTAAGCACAGGAGAAGAAGCCTGACTACTCATTAAGGTTGGATCTTCCAAAGACCCTCCATTCATAGCTTGGGCAGGACTTCTTACTCGGTTTGGTATCTTAACAATTAGTTTATGACTGTTCCCTTCGTTGATGGGCCCTTCCACAACCCTCTCATTTGTTAATGACTCAGACAATTTCTCTAAAGCAGTACTTTTGTGTGCTGAATTTTTTTTGCTGGAGCTGTTCTCTTTCTGACTTCCAGATGCTGATAGTCCTGAAGAACCACTAACTTTCCGATTACGAGTACTATTACTTGAAGTCTTATTAACAGTAACTGAACCTGAAGTGAAGCTTTTCATATCATCCTTCACCGAGACAGACTGGCCATAACTATGAGGCTGATTAGAACTACTGCTCCTATCCTCCCTAATTTGAGGAGCATCAGCAGTGCCTCCTACAGAAGAGTTGGGTTGGCTATCCTTCCCAGGAGCAATTGACGCAGCTGGTTTCACAGCCCCGGGCGAAGAGGATGCACACTTTATGATACTGTCCCCATGTGAAGATCTAACTGGAGTAGTTTTGGAAGCAGAATTCTGAGAAATTGAGCTTTTCATGGCATTATCAGACCCACTAGGAGTTCTGCTTCCACCATGAGAAGCCTCTGGGAGACGTGATTTGGACGGCCATGCAGCTGTGGCTTGGGTTGAACCAGACTTTGAATCAATCATATTCATTTCAGCTTCAACACGTTTCTTCCATGTGTCGACTAAAGTTCGTGCTTTTTTGTGAATTTCTACATTTTTATGTGATCGTAAATGATTCACAGATCTGCCAATGTTGCACATTTGCAGGGCATGAAGATTAACTGGAAGTTTATCGAGTGCACGAAGTAAAACCAATAGAAATTCTTCCACATACTTATCATTATCCTTTGGATTACTACAATCCACGACCTTCCCTTTCTGAATATCCTGTAGCCATTCATCCAAAATAGGCAAACCCTTGAGTTGCACAAACCGATTGAGGCATTCAACCTTATCAGTGGAAGCCATTACACTGGCAAGCATGGAACGGCTTGCCAAATCTATTTTTCTCTCCATTCCGTTTACCAAATCTATTTTTCTATCCGTTCCATCCAGTTGCATCAACTGGACGAGCTTATCAACCCCTTCCAAATCAACAACTCCACCTTTTTCTGTTATTAGAGCAATCTCATTTTTCAAACTAGTTTCAGTTTTGCTCTGAACTAGATCACCATCATCAATCCTTGATGAAGAACGTCCTCTTTTGACAGGATCTGCACCATGATCGCCTCTTTCCCTCTTCTTTCCCCTGGCTTGAGAATGAAAAGAGTTCCCATTATTTTGACCACCATCAGAAGCAGAATTAAGTTGTGAAATTGAGGATGGACCATTAACTTCCTTTGGAGAACGTCCACCAGGCTGCAGTGTCACATGCATCTCTGTCTTAGTTTTGATTAGAAGCTGATATACCTCTTCTTGCTGCTCCTGAAACAATCTATTGCATGTCAGAATCAAGAAATTAAGCACAATAAAATTTAAAACATCCCCTCCTTTCCATAAACCACCCTCCCAATCAAAACGGATACTAGAAAAATAAAGAAAAAAGGCATTCATATGTAGATGCCATAACAGGAAAACCAAAGGAGAGAACTTTTCTGGCTATGATGACTGACATTAATGCAATATTGATCTGTTAGCCACCATAAACGCTTGTTTGAAAGGTCATAGGCTCGTCGACAAACAAAAGCAGCCGTCCCCACAGGAAGTTGTACGCCTCTAGGAAGAAATGCAACTTTGCATGGATGGAGTAGATATGCAGCAGGAGTTTCGTCCTTGTGAAAGGAATAGAAAATTTCGTTTGGTGCAGTGTCCAACAGATGGTCTTTCCCCAGCTTCAGTTCAGATGATCGATAAAGCCAATTCACACCTAGCTTCAATTTGTTGTCTTCATCAAATGCCAACCAACGAATTAATCCAATGGATGGAGGGGAATTTTTAGGTGGCTTGAAAAGAGCACAATCACCAACAGTAATTTTACGACCGTCCTGCAAGACATAAAAAGTGAATCTCATATATAAGTGCCATGAAAAAGTTATTGCATCCTATATACCAAGCTTTTTTTAATAGTAAGGATTTCAAAGCACAATGGGAGGGAAAGCTACAACCTTAATCCAAATAACAATGGCCAAGACCAATTCAGTGGAATACACTAAACAGTTTTACGTAATAATCATGTCATGTGGTGTGGATGAAAGAACGTACATTTTTTTTCTTATTTCACAAATAACAGCGAAATCAGCAAGGACATAACTTTAAAGCAAATAAAAGACAGAAGGAAACACCCCAAGGGGGAGACAGGAAAGAAACAGCATGAATTTGTGAAAGGAAACACAGCACAACCCACCAAGTCAATACCTTGAAGAAAGAATCGCCAGTGATGGAGGTCTTGGTGGAAGAAGCAATATCAGAATGATTATCACCTGCGGCAGTTAGAGTTGTCGCCGATGGAAGGACTCGCCGCATGTGCTGAGTATTACTCCTTCGCAAACTCTTACAGCTCTCGCTGTCCCGCTGAACCCTCCCATGCATAATAAAGCAAGGTCTTTTGCATTTTCCCCAAATTCAAGCGTCAAATTCTTCCGATTCACACCTCAATCAAAAGCGCCAACATCTATATCTCATTCACAATCCCCAGAAACTATAGGTTACCTTATTTAACCCCTAATATCTCAAGAGAATTATAAACTTCCTAATTCCCCGATCAAACCACTGAAAAAACCCTAGATCGATCCAATTCTACAACCGCCCCTATTTATTCTGCTTTGTTTCATTTCTAGGGCTTCTATTCCCGGATCCCATAACCATCAAATACAAGTTGGAAACTTTCAGATCGAATAATTAAACTAAATCAATCAAACAATCACCAAAGAAGAATGCAAAACGAGAACAAATTTCAACCCTTCAGAATCGTGTACAAACAGACGCGAAAATACACATACATCCACACGTGTTGTGTGAACGTGCGTGTGCGCACAGAATAAAGTAGGCAAAGAGAAGAGACCTTCGGAGTTTTTTTCCAATCAGAGAGACAACGAGAGGCTTGAGAGAGAGAAGCCGGCGAGATATAGAGATAGGGGGCTGTACGTATAGAGAGAGAGAAGTAATGGAAAAACGATGTCGTGACGACTCGGCATAAGGGTAGCGGTCTATTTTGAGTTGTGAGTTATGTCGAGTCAAGCGTGTGATAGCCAGCTGACGAGGTCTAGGGCCTACGGGTATAACAATAACGACGTGGATAATTCATTTTATCTTTTTCCTACTTTTGACTATTTTAACATGCCAATATTTATTTTCTTAATTTCTTCGTTGCGCTTTATTTTTGTATTAATTCAACGAGAATTACTTATTTGCTTTGTGACGCTTTATTATTCTATCAAATAGTATATAATTGTAAACTCGTGAAATGTCCTAAAATTATTTTTATTTCACAAGTTTAACCTAATTCGTAAAAAAATTGAAAATAACTATGTTTAACTGATTTTACGTGTTTAATTCGTAAATTAGTCTTAATTAATGGTATGGATAAAATAACAAAATTAATTTTTTTTATTTTTTATTTTTTATATTAATAACTAATTTTTATCTTTATTATATAAAAATAATTGTTTTATTAGCTCATAAAATTAGGGGTGAATTCGACTTGTCAATAGGTGGCGAGATGTATTATAGCCTAGCCCCCTAGACTTGTCAATAGGTGTCATTTCTCTCCAACTTTTTCGACAATAATCGGCTTCAAACATAATTCCCAACGCGTACGTTTAATTGTTGCTGAATTATAGAGTTAAGACGAGATTATTTATACTATTGTACTTGTGTTTCATTTCAGTTTTTTTTTCAATTTACCTTTTAGTTTGTTTGTTGGTTGTTAATTTGGGTGATAATTTATATTTGGGCCTAAAAAAGTTTAGGTCAATTTTTATTAATTGTTTGTTTCATAATTAGTATTCATAATCATTTAAAAAATATAATGGTTAGTGATAGGATACGCCTAACTACTTGAGCCAAGATCGCGCCCAATACAAACGGGCCCGACATTAAGCTCTACTATGTGAGTTCTACCAAGAAGACTCCTCAACCAACTACAACTCAAATAAAGAATTGGAGCGTAGAAGATTCAGATGATATCTAAAAGAATCCTTATTGTAGTCAAACTCAATTTGAATTAGAGTCAAACTCAACTCGATAAGATATAAACAGAGGCTAGATTAGAGGAAAGAAAGACATACACTCTTTGTAATCGCTTCTACACACTCAAAACACATACACTCTCTCGCTCCGGACGTAGATCTATTTTAAAGATCGAACCACGTTAACTCCTCGTGTTCTTTATCAGATTTATTACCTTACTAAATTAAGATCGATCACCGGCGCGTCTGGGAACCGAAATTCGTGTTTTCGATCAACCTTGTTTACGAGGAATCAATCACGACGATGAATACAAGAAGCTTTACATCTAGAGCCGCCACGGCAACAACAACGGCGGCAGAAGGCACCGAGCTCGGCTTGGGAAAAGCCCGATCAAAGATCTAAACCGGAAGGCATGTCCAAAGTCTCGACGAGCAAGGCCATCCCATCCTCGCATGAAAGAAGAGTATCAGAGCGGCGAGGTCGCATAAGAACCGAGAGGAACCCCAGACCGCAGATTAAACCTCGACGAGGCGGTTAAAGGGTTCCTCGAAAAAACGAGTTTCCTCCAAGACCTCGGCCAAGAACAAGGTCGGCACCATCACGAAGATAAGGACGCCAAGCTCATCAAAGCACGGCGGCACAACGAAGACCCCCAGCCTCTGGATGATAGGCGTTCATACCTCAACACGGGTTGGGGTCCAAACCGACCGTGCAAGGGACGAGCAACGCGGGACAGGATGTCGTGATCACCGCGAGGTCGATCCCATCACTATAACGAGTTCGGCCGACGAACTCAAAGATCACTCTCCGGAGATAGGTTCGACGGATACGGAAGATAATTACCCTTTCTCAAACGAATACTCAACACTCCACTCCGGGACAGCATGCGGTGCCGCATCGCCTCACGATGGACCGAGGGATCCGCAAAACTTCCTTTCACAATTCCAAGACAACATGATCAATACCCTCACGGAGGATGATCAATACCCTCACGGAGGATGATCAATACCTCTACTTGAGGATGATAAATACCTCTACGGATGATGATAAATACCCCACGTAGGATGATCAATACCTCAAAGAGGATGATAAATAAACGCGTGAGGGACCACCCCTATCGACACTTCTCGACAAATAAGGAACCCATACCTCAAAGAGGATGATAACAACGCGTGAGGGACCACCCCATCGACACTTCTCGACAAATAAGGAACCTATACCTCAAAGAGGATGATAAATACCCTCAAAGAGGATGATAAATAACGCGTGAGGGACCACCCTATCGACACTTCCGACAAATAAGGAACATATACCTTCGTTAGACGAGGATGAATTACATTCTGCTTAATACGAGGACTAACTACCTTCGCTTATTTTGAGGATGAATTACATCTGCTTAATACGAGGACTAACCACCTTCGTTTATTTCGAGGATGAATTACCTTTGTTTAAATACCGGGATGAACTACTCGCCTCGCGCCGCCGCCTCGGCCTCCCGATACCTAGCCACCTCCGCCTCGGTCTTCCTCAGCCGACCTCGGCCTTGCCGCCTCGGCCTCCCGACACCGACCACCTCCGCCTCGGCCTTAGCAGACCTCGGCGCCGCCGCCCGGCCTCCCGACACGGCCATCTCGCCTCGGCCTTCCGCAGTGACCTCGGCCATCGCCGCCTCGGCCTCCCAATACCAGCCACCCGCCTCGGCCTTCCGCAGCCGACTCGCCCTCGCCGCCTCCGCCTCGGCCTTCCGCAGCCGACCTCGCCTCGCCGCCCGGCCTCCCGACATGGACCTCCGCCACGCCCGCCGACCGACCTCGGCCGCCACCTCGGCCACCGCCGAGCCCCGACCTCCTCTTGCCGCATCCCAAGCTTTCGCTTGGCGCGGCCACCTCGCTGACGAGGAGGTCTTCTCCTCCTCCAAACCCCTCGCGACACGAGCCACCCGGTGGAACTGGACGACGGCGTCATTAATGAAGTTCGTCAGTTGGGTGGACGTCCTCACATGGCCCAGCTTGCCTTCCAAGTGAAGGACAACAACCTCTTTTGCTTCGAGAGCTCGACCTCGGCACGTCATCCCGTGTTCGACCTCGGCACGACGTTACACATTCGACCTCGACACGAGACTACATATTCGACTTCGGCGGGGCAACGAGTGTTCGACTTCGGCCAATTTATAACCGAGCAACATTCAACTTTGGCGGGATCAGACGATTCCACTTCGCGCACCACAAATTTCGGTAAGGCAATAATGTCGAACACCGTCCCTCCATCACGACCTCACTTCTACGCCTTTTGGGGAGGGATATGATAGGATACGCCCAACTACTAGGCCAAACATCGTGCCCAATATAAACGGGCCCCGACATTAAGCTCGACCTATGTGAGTTCGGCCCAAGAAAACTCCTCAACCAACTACAACTCAAATAGCAATTGGAGACGTAGAAGATTCGGATGCATATCTAAAAGAATCCTTATTAGAGTCAAACTCAATTTGAATTAGAGTCAAACTCAACTTGATGGTATATAAATAGAGGCTAGATTAGAGGAAAGAAAGACAGCTACACTCTTTGTAATCGCTTCTTACACACTCAAATACACATACACTCTCTTGCTCCGTGGACGTAGATCTATTTTAAAGATCAAACCACGTTAACTCCTCGTGTTCTTTATTGCATTTATTACCTTACAAAATTAAGATCGATCAGTTAGTTTATAATATACATAAGAATGGTTCATTAATTTATTATTAACTTTTGAATTTTTTCTTGCTAAATATTATGAAAATCATTCATGTGGGCGTGAGAAATAATGTGAGTCAAAATTGTTCCCACTGCCTCAAAAGAGTTATCTTTTACAGGCTTTACAATAGCACAAATCAGAAGGCATATTTTTTTATTATTATGGCATCATTAACAAAGATTATGATGCCCTCTTTTAACTTCTAACTTTATATTGATTAAAGAGGTAGAATTAAAAATACACAAACCTTATAAGAAACCTTTAGAAATGTCCAATCCTTATAAAACTATGCAAAATTAGGTAGATTCTCATACAAAGGACAACAATATCCTTCAATTCAATAATATACTATTTTCTTTACTAAGATCATTCAAACAATCATTTAATAGAGATTTAAACATGTTTATCAATCAGGCCTAACATGTTTTCGTACACCAAATAAAAATTATCGATCGAGTTCTCGACTTTATACCGTTTTGACCATAGTGCTGTCGGGACTCCTTCGAATCGTTGGATTTTTACGGGCTTCTGAGCTCCTCCCGAGCTTCTACCAACCACACGATCTCAACCGATGAACTCCTACCGTTGGACCTCCTTCAGCAACACTCAGCATAGCCCACGTCTATTTCTATTTGGGGCGTCGGGTACTTAGTCAATTTTCTTTGAAAGATAACTTGTAAATGACACTTGGAATTATCGGACAAAAGCCTTCAACTTTTACTGAGGAATTATGAAATATTTAATACATATGTATATCTCCTTTTGGGAGGAAACAAACCCTTTTAGCTACATATGGTAGCTTGTGCATTATGCACATTCACTCTTGAAAACAAAAATTTCAAAAGGAAAAGTTGAAGAACTAAAACTATTACACTATTACAAGAGGATTATTTTTCTCAAGTTGAAGATGGATGCTCTTTATGAAAGACTCTTGATGACTCTCGATCCTCGAACTTCCTTCTTCTCTTTCTTTATGAGGTCTCGATGCCTTCTATCTTTGCTCGAATAATTGCCTCGATTCTTTTTCATCCGTGATAGCTTGCTGCATATGGACTTGGGGTCCCTTGTCTCCTACCAACACTTGCCTTGTGGTGGAGAGTGTGAGATTTCGTGCCTTCACATGTTGCTTGGCCACCTGCTTTTATAAGTAGCCCTCGGATTTTAGGATCAAATTCCATGAGAATCGGATCCCGGACCATCTTTAGGATCGAATTCCGAGAGAATCGGATTCCAAACCATGTATTATCCACTTTCTTCTGTCGATGCTTTTGTCGTTTACGAATGAGTGGAGTCTGCTTTTATTTTCCTATTATCTTTTCTTAGTGGGAATCCTTATGATGATCTACCCAGCCATGTCGTTTTCTCTTTGGTGGGTAATCTTTTGCCATCAAGTCACATGACTCTCTTTTCCTTGTCGGTCATCTTACTTTTTTGGAGGTGCCCGAGGCATTCTTTTCTGAGGAACTCGATGCTCCTCATGCTCGTCCGATCGAAATTTTTTCTTATCTTGTTTTGGCAAGAAGTCTTTCCCAAATTCTGGCTCTTTCTGGTTCGGACAGTCTGTACAGACACGTGACGTCCAATGCCCAAAGTGAGTCATATTGTAAAATTTTCGGTGAGTCTCCTTGCTCACTACGACCTTGTTATCCCAGAGTAGTGTCCTATTTTTCTCAAAGAAACTCTCTGCGAAACTCGTTGTTTTCCCGTCATGGTGTTTAACAGAAAGTTCCATTCGACGAACTCAGGAAGAACTGAATCGAAACTTGACTTTGTCCATCTCCGTGAGAAAAATCCATAGACCCCATGCTCATCGTGTGGTTATCTCGATCTTACGAAAATATGGCGACAGTGAGATCCCGACGACGGGCCTTAATGTTGTTTAGGGCCTTGGTATCGGGTCGTCGAAGCCTGATTTAGTGAAAGGCTTCGTGATTTTCTTTACCGACAGGTTCTGGAGCTGCACTAATGAAATACAGTTCCAAAATATGTCACATCCCAAAACTCAAATAGATAGAAAATGGGAAAATGACGGGAATCCTTACTTATTCAGGAGAAATAGGGAAAACAAATCCCAAAATTTGGCAAAACCCTAGTTTCGAGAAAGAGAAATAATAGGTAATGTCATTTCAGATAATAACATAAAGCTAGTCCCCAAGATCAAAAGTTTAGTTTCGTACTCTGATAACAACCACAAAGGAAATCAAGATAAACAGAAAAGAAGAAGTATGAGTTCAAACTCGACATAGAATGACATTAGGTAATATAACATAGTTTTATGTTTTGAAAGATTTAGAATACTAGATAATGGCTAGTCATTCAATGAAAGTCAAGATTGTGGAGAGAACCTCAGCCTCATTTCCTCCGTCAACACCACCATTAACACGAAAACATTTAAAAGATTTTTAATGAGTACTAATGTACTCAATATAGGGCATTTTATAAACAGTTTGCAAAATTTTCAAACATATTATCCATGCTCAAGAAGATGACTTAGAAGGTTTTAAAACCAAAAGCCACTTCTTAGCATACCAAAACATTCTTTATTTTGTGCGCACGCTTTACACGTTTCATCGTTACTCTTTATGATCCGGACCTCTAGCCACCGTCGGATCCATTATCTCCCATTATTTGACCCCGACACTTAATCCCGTCAGTCGAATTTTAACGCTATCCAACAGTCACATAATTGAAACCATGAAACCGTGCTTCGAACACATCCACCAAGCACCCTTATAACTCATCTTTCTTTAGTTAGCACACGATGGTGATCAACCCACCGCTACCAACAACGTGTACACAATCCTCAAACGACGTTTTAGGTCGGTTTGAGAATCTCGATCGATTTTCAAAGAGCATTAAATGATAGAGACGTGTATAAAAATATTTTCATGGATAATAAGCGCTCATAAAGCATTTAAGAGTTTATATAACTCGAAATACATTTCTGAAAATAAAGCCCACCTCGATAGGCCAAAGCCTGAAGAATCAACTATTAAAATTTGTCTTGGGAAAATCAACGCTAATCCCCTTTGTCAACAATGCCTACAAGACAAACTAATCATATTAGGTCTCATAAGTCTAACCTTAATTCTAAGGTAATGTAAGGCTATTATTTCTTGATCACTAACCCGGGTTTTCAAAATTCAAAATTAAATCTAGAAAAATCAATTTCTCGATTAAGGGCACCAACAATACTCTTGCTCGTCCTTTTATTTTCAAACTTAAAACAATTTATCAAATATACTTTTATTGTAAAAGTATATAAAACTTTAATAAACTATTTTCATGCTTTAAACATATAGACAAGTAATATATGCTTAATATATGCACATAGTAATATTCGTCATGTACTTTCTTGCACTGTTGAAAAATCCTTGTCGAGCATTCTAATCCAAAATTATTATCCCAACAAGCTTAGCAGATTAGCAATTTCCAAAATCAAACCACTACTCAAATGGTAATTCAAAAGTTATCGAATTTCTTAGCATAATCTAATTTATTATGCAATTTCATTACTAAAACTTTTATAAGTTGAGTAATTAATATTCTTTGAAAATAATAATCTCAACAACTTAATTGATTATGAAATTTCAATGACCAACACATTACTTAAAAGGAATTATCAATTATAACATATACTTGATATAGTAAAAAAATTGAACAAATTAAAACTCAAGAGTTAATCATTTAACAATTTATCAAAATTAAATAATTCCAGATTAACTAATCCCAACATAAGTAATTAAACAAGCATGTGAATTTAATTCATTCAAGCTCATAGTTAATTTATTCGAGCCCAACCTTAAATTAAATTAGCCCATAGAACAAAACAAACTCAACCCAAAACTTTAGCCCAACTCCCTTATTAATTAGGCAAGCCCATAAGAGAATAATTAAAAGCCCAAATTTTTGTTTCCCTTGAACTCTCTGCACTATCCCTCTCTCTCTCTCTCAAAAGTCAAAACTCACGCACACACATCACAGAAGATATACACAACTTTATCCTCTTTCTCTCTCTCTCTAAACTCATGCACACACACACACACATCCATCACATAGACCACACAACTTCATTTTCTCTCTCTCTCTCGGCACTTTCTCTCTCAGACCCTTAAAAACATAAAATTCCCATCTCTCTTCTCTTGCAGCTGCACTGACTCCGGCGACCTCGTGCCGGAAGCCATCGCCTCCTCCCCTTCCCGTCTCTCTCCCCTAAAATCCAAAAAACAGAACCCTCATATCCCTTTCTGAAAAATTGAACCCATCCTCCCTATTTCTCGCCGCTACAGCCGCCGATTTTGACGACCACCGCGCCAGCTAGCCAACCACCCATCTCCCTCATCTCTTCTTCTCTCAGCGACTGCCGACGGCGAAGAGCCGCCTTGGTCTGCTCCCTCCCCTTCCTTTTTCTTCTCACGCTACCACCGCTGCCGAGGCTGGATTCCGGTGGCCCTCGTGCCGACCAGCCACCGCCCTCTAAACCTCGCCTCTCTCTTCCTCTTGCATGCCCTTCTATCCTCTCCTCACCGACGTGCTCCATTTTGACAGCCTTAGCAATGACGCCACCCCTGCTCCTCTCCAGATCCGAAGAGGCACCGCCGGCAACCACGCCCGACCGCCACCACTTCTCCCCCTTCTATCTATTTCTCACTCCACTTACAGGCCCCTCCCTCTGCTCCCTCTTCAAACTAAAGAACCCACATATCTTCTCACTGAACGGATAGCCGACGCCGCCTCGACATCGCCGCCTCACCCTCCCCTTTCAAATTAACCACGACAGAGTTTCATCGCCGCCTCGCGAGACACCACCCCCTGCACCACATGTTCGTCTCAACCCCAATGTCACACCCCAAGCTAAAAAAGAACAAAGGCTCTTCTCTTCCCCCATCCCACACAATACACAGCAAATAAGAAGAAAAGAACCAAAGCTAGCTTCTAATCTTATGTATATATCTATGTGAAAACGACATTGTTTATCTTCCAATTCTTCCTCCTTTATTTTGTTCTTCTTGTTAATAAGTAATATATATATATATATATATATATATATATATATATATATATATATATGTCTCGCAATGTTCCAAATTTATGTTGGTTTTTTGTAATTAGTTTGGTTCTTGGGGAAATTGTTCGTCAACAAGGTTATCTCGTGTACAAACTTGATATGGGAGATAGGATTTGAGTTAAAGATGGAACCTTGAAGAAATGGTCTTTCTTTGTGGTTGTTGTGTCTCAGTAAATAGCACATTTAAAGTGGATTTTGCTATCTTATTTTTCTCGCACAAGAGATAAATTTGATTAGAGTTTGATGTTTCTAAGCAAAAGAATGACTCCAAATTTTCTTATGAGGAGAAATACCGTCTCAGAGTGAGTCCAAGCTGGGTTGGGTGGAAGAAATGGTGGGGAATATAAAGAATGAAGTGGTATGAAATCTTTGTTTGGGCGACAAATATGTCACTTTGGAATTTATAGAAAGAATTAGGCGACATGGAGAAAGGAAGAACCATTTACTCTTAATCTTAATTAAGAAAATGAATCTTGATCAAAGAAAATATCTTACTTGAAATTGTTAGGTTTCGTAATTAACAAATAAAATTTGACCTACTTAAAAAAATCCAATCAGATTACCGATATAATTAGGATCCTATTGTTTAATAACCTTAGAGATCAAACAATTTGAAAATTCTTATTCAAAATCATAATTTTAAATTCTCATGAAAATTAATATTTTCACAATGTCACACAATTATATTTTGTTTCATAAGCTAACAATTCGAATTAAATAAACCGAATTTCTTATAAATCTTATTTAAATATTTTGTTAGAATTAAAACACGTTCTCAAAATTTTTCTCCGGGCGAGAATCGACTTAGTGAAATTCTGAGTTTCAAAATTTCTCATAAAAATTCTATCGAGAAAACGGTATTACATCCTCCTCCTTATAAAAATTTCGCCTCTAAATTTGTGTACTTTGATCTCTAACTCGGGGTACTAGATTTTTGTACTATCATTTAGTTTACATGTTGCCCTTTTCCATCTTATGATGGTTTCACTTTTTCTTGTTCGTAGTTAACGATCCTACGTACTTTTAATCTAGAAAAATCTGCTTGTTCTAAAAATCATGATCTTATAATCGAATATCCTCATCAGTCTCTTTTCATAGCCTAAGTCTTAGCTTAAGGCTACATCATTATGCTTGTTCTTGCGTTTCTCAGTAATTTATGGATTTCTAAAAAATGCCACTGACGGCATCGACTTAAACTTTTTCGTGCTATATTTTAAATAAGGAGTGAGATGTTCCCACATCATGATGCTATAAAATGGTAAGATAGACATGCAGTCATACATGACAGGTCACCTTGGTATTGGGTCGCCTCTTGTCGTTTAGGGCATAAACCCTAGCTTGGTACGACGGCATGTGGTTGACTATCTATCTTTGGTTCTGTTTCTTTATTCTTTCTTTCCTACTTGGGTTTGTGCATGCCATGGCCAAGTGCCCAAAATATCCGCAGTTGTAACAAACGTTCAATCCCTTCATGTATTCCCCTGAGTGTGGCTGTTGGCACTTCAAACATAGGGGTTTCGCTTATTTTGAGATTGTTGCCACTGTTATACTTTGGTTTTGACTTGGTTCTCCAAACAATGGGTTATTTCCATTGCCGATGTATCCTTTATCACTATCTTGAGGTGATGCTTGTCCAAAACTACGTAGGAGCTTTCATTTCTCCTTTGGTAGTAACAACTCAATGGTGAGAGTTCTGCATAACGTTTGTGCATAGGTGAAATCTTTTTGACTTGCTAGGGAAATCGATAGCTTATGGCATAGTTCGTTTCTGAATTCTCTGCGCGTTTCTCCTCAATGTTCACCAAATGTGGCGCATGTCACTTCTCTCTATCTTTGCAACGTATATAATTAAAGATCCGCCCATCGTCAGATTCATTTTTCTGCATCCATAGACTCGCTCAGTCCATCAAACGTTGGTGGTTTCTTCGTGAGAAATTTTGATGTGATGATCATTCTGGTGCTACTTGTTGTATTAACTCTTCGAGAATAAATCTCTTCCTCGACCACGTTCGCGTCCTCGACCTCGTCCTCTTCCTTGTCCTCCATCACATCCCTTACATTTGTCTTCCATTATGTGGTTAAAGGTTTAATTGGTTAATAGAGCTTTTGACATTGTATGTGTAGTTACGGTGATAACTAGGCGTGTTTTTAGGAAGAGAACACGCATCAAGATCAAAGCAAATGCCTCAAAAGAGGACCTCCATAATTTCAAAAGATATAATTTCTTTCAAATATGATTCTTGAATATATAAGTATAATACAATAGTCGATGTATGATTGAGGTGCTCAAAAGTAGTCTGACTATATATACAAAACAGTCCGACTACAATCAAAAGAGTTGGGTAGAATTTAACAAAAAATGAAGTTCTTTCTAATTATTCATGACCATAAATTCTGACACATCCATCTTGAATCGCTATGCTACAATATTAATAAATAAATCGGGTCATACAGTCGCCTTTTCTAAATCTCCTTTGATAGCTTCCCGAGATCATCATCATGGTTTTCATCACGTGACATTGGTTCGAGTGGGTTGCGGTGCATTAACATACGTTCTCAACTCTTCGTGTTGTCTCATTGGGTTGGCTCTCTGCAATGACTTTTTTACTTTGTCGTTGTCATTGTCGTTCTTAATTCAAGTCTTTCCACTGCAATTTTGTATTTCTCTCGACGGCAACTTTAACTCGGTGGGTGAATTAGAGTCGCTCAAGATTTGAGGTTACAATTCATGTGTCCCAAACATGTTCCAATGATTCCAAAAGAGATTGGGCACTACGAAAAGACGTTAGTTATTGAACCCGCACCTACTAGCAATCATTTGGCCGGATGTCCATGCTTTTCACTCATTCGTAAGATGTTGTTGAGGCTTATTATGATGCTTCAATATCCTTCACTTTCCCATTGCATGCGTTCTTCCAACGAGTCATAAATTCTTATAAGAATTCTCCGAGAGAACTATCTGGCTTCCTTAAATAGTTATGAAACCTCTCGACATAAAGTTCTTGCAAAAAGTTCTTATTTAAAAGCTTACTGGGAGTCTCGTCTTTTCTATTAATCTAAAAGAAGTATCTTAATCAGTTATATTTTAACGCATTGTTAAATCTGACTAAAGTTCTAACTTCCATAAGCATTCTAAGTTCTTGTTCTTCAAGATCATTCTTACGTTCTTCTATGTTCCATTCTTCTATATTTCTTTTGTTGTTCAAGCCTTCTAATGTTGACCAAAAGTCTATCTTATAAGGATCGCAATCCTATTAGAGCATAAACTAGTGCATCTCGCTAACCATGAGACTACACTATCCTGAGCTGATAACTGTGTCATGAAGGTCGTGAGAAACCTAATACGACAAATATTCATTATGTTGTGTAACATCTTTCTTACCAAAGAGTTAAAACTCAAAAGGTATCTTTTAACATTAAAACAGGTCATAGAGTCAAAAATCAAAATGACAAATAATTGAAATGCTGCCACATAAGCTCATAAGTCATAAATATGACAAATCTTTTCTCTTTATTTCTTCTTTCTAAAACTCAATTATGTGAGCTCGAGAGACTCATCATAATTTCTTCCTCGAAATGGTTCATGTAAGCTCGAGAGACTCATCATGACAAAAACTTTGCTTGACATAAGGGCTCTTCCGCCCAAAATGATATTCCTCTTCATAAGCACAAACAATAAACTTTGACATATGAAAAGTCAATAAACTATTTATATACAAATCTTTTGCACACATATCTTCGTAATCTTTGAAAACTTTAAAAGTACCTTTGTCGAGGAGGCGGTGACTATGAAATGAGGGCTACTTGAAATACTTCAGAGTCTAGAGGTACTATTCTGACATGATGTCAATAATCGAGGTTATCGATGCACGAAAGAAAACATGTGCTCGATACCATTCTGTCACACCCCAAAACTCAAATAGATAGAAAATGGGGAAATGACAGGAATCCTTACTTATTCAGGAGAAATGGGGAAAACAAATCCCAAAATTTGGCAAAACACTAGTTTCGAGAAAGGGAAATAATAGGTAATGCCATTTCATATAATAACATAAAGCTAGTCCCCAAGATCAAAAGTTTAGTTTCGTACTCTGATAACAACCACAAAGGAAATCAAGATAAACAGAAAAGAAGAATTATGAGTTCAAACTCGACATAGAATGACATTAGGTAATATAACATAGTTTTATGTTTTGAAAGATTTAGAATACTAGATAATGGCTAGTCATTCAGCGGAAGTCAAGATTGTGGAATATAACCCTAGCCCGGCTCTCTTGTCACAACACCAAACCACTAACACGAAAACATTTAAAAATTTTTAATGAGTACTAATGTACTCAAAGCAGCATTTTATAAACAGTTTGCAAAATTTTCAAACATATTATCCATAAGCAGAAGATGACTTAGAAGGTTTTAAAACCAAAAGCCACTTCTAAGCATACCAAAACATTCTTTATTTTAGCGCGACGCTTTACACGTTTCATCACACTCTTTATGATCCCGGACCTCTAGCCACCGTCGGATCCATTATCTCTCATTATTTGACCCCAAGACTTAATCCCGTCAGTCGACCTAACGCTATCCAACAGGTCACATAATTGAAACCATGAAACCGTGCTTCGGAACACATCCAGCCAAGCACCCTTATAACTCCTCTTTCTTTAGTTAGCACACGATGGTGATCAACCCACCGCTACCAACAACGTGTACACAATCCTCAAACGACGTTTTAGGTCAGTTTGAGAATCTCGATCGATCTTCAAAGAGCATTAAATAGATAGAGACGTGCATAAATATATTTTCATGGATAATAAGCAGTTCATAAAGCATTTAAGAGTTTATATAACTCGAAATACATTTATGAAAATAAAGCCCACCTCGATAGGCCAAAGCCTGAAGAATCAACTGTTAAAATTGCCTTGGGAAAATCAACGCTAATCCCTCGTCAACAATGCCTACAAGACAAACTAATCTTAATAGGTCTCATAAGTCTAACATTAATTCTAAGGTAACGTAAGGCTACTATTTCCTGATCACTAACCCGGGTTTTCAAAATTCCAAATTAAATCTAGAAAAATCAATTTCTCGATTAAGGGCACCAAAAATACCCTTGCTCGTCCTTTTATTTTCAAACTTAAAACAATTTATCAAATATACTTTTATTGTAAAAGTATATAAAACTTTAATAAACTATTTTCATGCTTTAAACATATAGACAAGTAATATATGCTTAATATATGCACATAGTAATATTCGTCATGTACTTTCGTGCATTATTGAAAAATCCTTGTCGAGCATTCTAATCCAAATAATTATCCCAACAAGCTTAGCAGATTAGCAATTTCCATAATCAAACCACTACTCAAATAGTAATTCAAAAGTTTTCGAATTTCTTAGCATAATCTAATTTATTATGCAATTTCATTACTAAAACTTTTATAAGTTGAGTAATTAATATTCTTTGAAAATAATAATCTCAACAACTTAATTGATTATGAAATTTCAATAACCAACACACTACTTAAAAGGAATTATCAATTATAACATATACTTGATATAGTAAAAAAAATTGAACTAATTAAAACTCAAGAGTTAATCATTTAACAATTTATCAAAATTAAATAATTCCAGATTAACTAACCCCAACATAAGTAATTAAACAAGCATGTGAATTTAATTCATTCAAGCCCATAGTTAATTTATTCGAGCCCAACCTTAAATTAAATTAGCCCATAGAACAAAACAAACTCAACCCAAACCTTTAGCCCAACTCCCTTATTAATTAGGAAAGCCCATAAGAGAATAATTAAAAGCCCAAATTTTTGTCACCCTTGAACTCTCTGCACTATCCCTCCCTCTCTCTCAAAAGTCAAAACTCGTGCACACACATCAAAAGGGATATACACAACTTTATCCTCTTTCTCTCTCTCTCTCTCTCTAAACTCACGCACACACACACACACATCCATCATATAGAACACACAACTTCATTTTCTCTCTCTCTCGGCACTCTCTCTCTCTCAGACCCTTAAAAACATAAAATTCCCATCTCTTCTCTTGCACAACACTGACTCGGCGACCTCGTCTTGGAAGCCATCGCCTCCCTCATTCCCGTCTCTCCCTAAAATCCTAAAAACAGAACCTCATATCCCTTTCTCAAAAATCAACCCATCCCCTCTTTCTCGCCACATACCACCGATTTCGACGACCACCGCCACCACCCACCACCCATCTCCTCATCTATTCTTCTCTCCGATCGCCGACGGCAAGAGCCGCCTGGTCCGATCCATCCCTTCCTTCTTCTTCTCGCGCTATCTGATTCAGCAGAGAATGGATTCCGTGGCCTCGTGCCGACCAGCCACCGCCTCTAAACCTCGCTCTCTCCTCTGCAAGCCCTTCTATCCTCTCCTCACCGCTGGTGTTTCTATTTTGACAAACTTTAGCAAGCCGACGCCACCCCATTCCTCTCTAGATCCAGAAGCACCACCGCCAAGAATCACGCCGAGCGCCACCACTTCTCCCCTTCTATCTATTTCTCACCCATTTACAGTGCCCCTCCTCTGCTCCTCTTTCAAATTAAATAGAACCCCATATCTTCTCACCTGAACGGATAGCAGCGACGCTGCCCGATATCGCCCTCACCCATTCCCTTTCGGACGAATTACCGACAGCAGTTTCATCGCCGCCTCGTGAGACACCACCCCCGCACCACATGTTCGCCTCAACCCCAATGTCACACCCCAAGCTAAAAAGAACAAAGGCTCTTCTCTTCCCCATCCCACACAATACACAAAGAATAAGAAGAAAAGAACCAAAGCTAGCTTGTAATCTTATGTATATATCTATGTGAAAACGACATTGTTTATCTTCCAATTATTCTCTCCTTTATTTTGTTCTTCTTGTTAATAATATATATATATATATATATATATATATATATATATATATATATATATATATATATATATATATATATGTCTCCAATGTTCCAAATTTATGTTTGTTTTGTTGTAATTAGTTTGGTTCTTGGGGAAATTGTTCGTCAACAAGGTTATCTGTGTACAAACTTGATATGGGAGATAGGATTTGAGTTAAAGATGGAACCTTGAAGAAATGGTCTTTGTTGTGGTTGTTGTGTCTGCAGAAATAGCACATTTGGGTGTGGATTTTGCTATCTTATTGTTCTGCACAAGAGATAAATTTGATTAGGAGTTTGATGTTTCTAAGCAAAAGAATGACTCCAAATTTTCTTATGAGGAGAAATACCGTCTATGTAGTGAGTCCAAGCTTTTGGGTTGGGTGGAAGAAATGGTGGGGGAATATAAAGAATGAAGTGGTATGAAATCTTTGTTTGGGCGACAAATATGCTGCTGGAATTTATAGAAAGAATTAGGCGACGTGGAGAAAGGAAGAACCATGTACTATTAATCTTAATTAAGCAAATGAATCTTGATCAAAGAAAATATCTTACTTCTTGGAAATTGTTGGGTTCTGTAATTAACAAATAAAATTTTGACCCACTTAAAAAAAATCCAATCGTATTACCTAATATAATTAAGGATCCTATTGTTTAATAACCTTAGAGATCAAACAATTTGAAAAATTCTTATTCAAAATCATAATTTTAAATTCTCATGAAAATTAATATTTTCACAATGTCACATAATTATATTTTGTTTCATAAGCTAACAATTCAATTAAATAAATCAATTTCTTATAAATCTTATTTAATGATTTTGTTAGAATTAAAACACGTTCTCAAAATTTTTCTTGAGTGAGAATCGACTTAGTGAAATTCTGAGTTTCAAAATTTCTCATAAAAATTCTATCGAGAAAAACGGGGTATTACAAAAATGTCTCCTCTACTGAGTCCTGGGTTATTCACCCAAGAGTCGTGCATTGCTTCTTGGATCCATTTTAGTAGACCCTTGATCTCGGTGAAGGCTGAAGCGATAGTATAAACTGAGGCCAGTGCCCCAAAGTCATACCATTATTTGACGTCTTGTGGATTGGCTGTGGTGGACATCCATATTCGGGGATATTTTCTCGAGATATCAACCCTGTTGTGATTCGAGTTAATACCTTTTCTCGTATGCAACTTCTCTCAACTGGACTGGTATACCTGTCATGTAGGAGAAATCTCAGAAACGTTAGTATCAGCCTTAGATTTGCCGGTCATGGGCCTAAGACTGATCTCTCCCTCTTTTACCCCAGAGATGTTGGGTTGACATAGTGATTTAGGTTGTGACACCTGGTCATCGTCTTTTTCTTGGGCCGACGATTCCGAAGAATCCACCAACTTAGAACTCGTGCTAAGGGTACTGGAATCCCTTGGTACAGGGAAACAACTCATTTCCCATACTTGAACTGGCAGCCCGGAGCAGTGGCTGGTGTATAATGGATTGGAGCAAACTCGCGTTCCGTATGCAAACTCGGATTCGGTCTGTGACACAAGTCACATCCCCATCTTGAAGCATTCCTGTTTTTTTAGCATGAATGATACAATCATCTCAGTCCCTCGGGAGCAGTTTCAAGTTCTTCCGGAGTTACCTTTGTGCAATGATAATGGAGCTAATTTTCTTCGGCTTCATCCCTTGTTAGAAAATCTGCAAGAACATTTTCATGAGATTTAAGAACAACAATATCATAGATATAATATTAGCATTCATCTTGCCATCTTAATAACCTAGCCTTTTCAGGCTTAGATTCAATTTTATTTACTAGAAAAGCTTTAACTTGAGTGTTATCAACTTTTAAAGTAAATTTCTTTTCATGTAAGAATATCGGTCATTTCTTGAAAGCCTGTCGAACTGCAAATAACTCATTTTCATTAATGTGCCAACGCACAATATTTTCTTCGGGGAAGAGGCCACTACAGTATCTGCATGGTTCTTCTCCAAGTGGGATGATCTTTGTAAGCACTGCTGCCCACGAATGATCACTCGTATCTGTGTACAGGACTAAGTCGTCTTCGTCCTGAGGTATCGAATGTTTTGGGAGGGTTTTACAGACCTCCTTCAACATTTTCATCCCTTCTCGATGTTCATCTGTCCATATGAAGGGAACATCTTTCTTTAGCAATGGGCTAAAAATTTTCTTGTATTTTTCAAGATCTTTGATAAACATTCCTGCAAAGTTAACAACTCACAAAAAACTTTGAAGTTGTTTCTTCTCCTTTAGATCTTCTGGAAAGTTCTGCACCTTTTGCACGATATGATCTTGTAGAATGATCCTTATCTCATCGATCTCAATACCCAAAAACTATATCTTTCGAGTAGCGATGACTGCCTTCTTCTCAGATAGTACCAATCCTTCCTTTTGACAGCATCTGCAAAGATCTCCAAATGTCAGACATGTTCATCCATATTTTTTGACATTATAAGAATATCATCAATATAGACAAACATGAACAAGAAATAATATTTATAAAGATTATCCATCTTTCTACGGAATATATGGGATGCATCACAACCCCATTAGAATAACGCCCAGGTTCCATGCGAAATAGAGAAAGTCAGAACTTTACTCACTTCCTCCATGCGAATCTGGTAGAAACCTGACTTGCAATCAAACTTAGAGAAAACCTTAGAATTCCTAATGCAGTTGATAAGGTGTTCTCTATTCGTGATAAAATATTCGTCAAACTCCAAAATGTCATTAATTCATTTATAATTAATAACCAATATAAGTTTACTTCTTTTGATCTTACCATGATTCCTTACCATAAATATGGGACTACTGTAGGGCGAGTTCCCAGGTTCGATCAACTTCAAATCAAGGTGTTCCTTGATTAACTGCCTCTTATCCTTCTGATCCACGAGGTTCATCAGGATGGATCGGAATCTGACAAACTCAAATTCCTTGCCTGGCTTAACCTTCAGACTAGCTTCGAGTTGGTTCCTGTTCCACCATGCCAAAGGATCCTCTTTGTAACAACGAATTATTTTCCTCTTGACGTCATCTAGAGCAACATGTACTCATTCTCCAATATATTGACTGGATATTATAGATGCTTTGAGGATTTGGATCTCCTCATCATCAAGATCTTCGCATACAATTCTAAAATCCTGCAACTTAGCAATGCTTCGTTGAATCGTCTTTGATCATTCCTCTTTCGATACCAAGTTTTCATTCATCACCAAGCTTCTTGTCATGAAATCGATTGGCATTTGTCGGTTGAATGCCCTTGCGATCGATGAACAATGATTTTGTGATCACAATTGGTTGCGAACACCAATCGCCTCTTCATCGTCTCCGCATAAATTTTTTAACATCCAAGAAAATTGTTTCCCAATGTAATATCGCTCCTATGTCATGGAAATAGATTGGCTTGTCATTCAATCGCCAGATTTTCTCCGCTAATTGTGACCTCCATTCATTCGGTGATATTCCTCACGGCTTGCACCTATCGAGGAATTTGCGTCCCCAGATTAGGATTTATTTCTCGACCGACCTTCCATGTGATGATCATTTGAAAGCCTCCAAATCCGTGGTTCCTTTATAAATGTTGGATCCCGAATTCTTTAGATCGCATAACACCGTGCATGGGAAGTATATTTCTTCGTCTTCCGTGTTAAATCTTATGGCAATTTCTCGCCATCTTTGTGGACATCCAATTTTGGTTGTTACTTTGATTGCCAATAGTTGAACATCTCTGATAGATCTCCTTTCATACGATTGAGAAAAACTTCTTTCATATGGTTGAAAGATAACTCTATCTCATTTGAATGATAACATTGGGGCTTCAAATCTTTGACTATCACCTACTGAAGTACCGTCTTGTTACTGATATGGATATTTATCTATCTTAGAGGTGGAAGTTCCACCCGATCTGGACAGCTAGCTTTAGCTACCTTCTTGAAAATATCTGGTATCTTGATGAACTCCTTCCCTAAATATAACTCTATATGATGGGAGTTTGAAAAAGCATAAGACACCTCATAAGTGATGGAATAAGGTATGTTCCATTTATCTATCAATTCTTGTTTCTTGAAGTCCTGATATAACGTCAGGGCTTTGCTGAATCAGGAATCTTTGATATTATACGAAATCTTTGGGTAGAAGATCGCTATAATCTTTTTTGCACATAAATTCCCTGAGATGGTTCCCATTACCGAATCAAAGATGATTCAAGATCCTTTATTGCATATTGCGATACCAATTGGTGCATCTATACCCAAATATATGGCTGTTTTGATCACCAATGTGAATCCATTCCATCGTATTAGTGATTTCTGACTACATACTTTGAAGATCTTCCCTAATATTGTTATTATCGGGTCGAAAAACGCAGCGAAAATTAAAATTTTTCGAACAAATAAATGAAATAACAATTATTTCATTCCTATGATTTTAACGACTTCACGTTAACACAATGTAAGGCAAGAATGATCGAATCATTGCATACCTTTTCGTACTCCGTTTGATGTAGAGATTAGAAGCAATCAGTTGCTCGTTATCCAAACTCGTAGGGAACAAAACGTCTCCCCTCTATCAAGTCCACACTTTGTAGAACGCGTCGAGTGAATAGTTTTTCGCTAGCAAAACCAAACACTGCTTTTTGTATTGAAAAATTAGAAAAGCAATTGGACAAAAAAACTGGAAGAAAAAAGACGTCTGCATTCTTTTTAAAAGAATAATGGAATATCAACCATTAAGGAAAATGTTTTCCCTCATTTAATGCTAATAATCTTCATCATTAACATGATTATTATTAACATAATTATTCCTACAGTTATGTGATTGTGAATCACACGTTTTTTCTTTTTTCTTTTTTCTTTTTTCTTTTTTCTTTTTTCTTTTTTTTCAATCCAACAATTATATATATATATATAATCGATTTTCTAGATTTTAAAATTAATCAAATTAATTTTATATCTAATTAAATTAATCTAATTAATTTAATATAGAATTAGACTTGTTAATCCAATTATATTCAACTAAATAAATTTAATTGAATATCTAATTTAACATATTAAATTAGAACAAGTCTCAATTATTTATCATCATTAATTAATCGGATTCAACTATTGAATCAACTCAATTGATACGTTTTAGCTTTTTGTGTGTGACCCTCTTAGGTTCACGACTAGTACTAGTAATAGGCTTGTAACAAATTACAACTTAAAAAAATAACATTTATTTAATTAGTTTATCAAATAAATTAATTTGCTTGAAATTAACTCTTTAATTTCAAGTACCTATAAACCATGAGAACATCTAGCAAGTAGCATGGCCACCTAGTACTAGGTGAAATAGCGAGTAAACCTATATTGAATATGAATCGTCATACATGTACGGTCCTTCTATTATCTAATCTCCAAATTGGATATTGAGTATGGAATTAAATCGAAAACATAAAACAATCCAATAGTTACATTTTCATTCAAATTCAATAACTCTTTAATGAATCATTATTCATCGTGCTCGCCAAGGTCTTCGAGTTATGAACAATGAAAAGCGTAGGATATTCTCTCGCCTTAAACAAGTAATAGATTCTTTATCGACAACGATTAATCTCCATATTTATTCATATCGCATCCAACATAAAATCTTTAACGATTGTCTAGCAATTAGATAATATATCAAATGAAATCGAACTCATACAAGATTACTATGGTGTCTCAAGTCAAAGGACTAATCATGTACTATCATATATTATAAATTCTTATTTCGATAAAATGAATTCCATATAAGAATTTCTAGCGGTCGATTCGATGTACTTGTTCTCAACAAGCACCCACGTATATACACTTACGCCAACTACGTTAATATTGATGAAACGCAATATTCTCATCTTATAAGTGTGTATCATACGTGCGAGTTATTTCCAACAATTCAATGTCCTCTTGAATAGTCATTTCACTCGGAACTAATTTTAAGACCAAAGCTTCAAAGACATATTTCATAATCACCATCATATGCGTGACCATATCTTATAACTTATCATGGTTCAAGGACTTTATCTAAAGTATATAAATTATTAATAACAAATACAATAGATAAATAAATGCCTTTATTAATATAAATTCAATAAGATCAATTTACAAATTCATTAAAAAGTAAAACGACCAATCTAATTGGTGCGCGGGTGTAACTCTTTTAGATATCCTCGGTGGTATCGATTGATATGCACTTGATTCCCGATGGCGGGATGGGCGACATCTCACGTCTTGTGACTCGTGAGACGACGTTGTGCTTCCTTTCAATAATCTATCTTTCCTTCTATTGAAAACCCTCGATAATTTTGTAGACTCAGGGTTTTATTCATTATCATGTCCATCATCTTTGTGATGTAATAGTTCGGCTAGTATGATGTAGCTCATCTTGGCGCTCACGATGACGCCTCCTTCGCCGATCTCGATCACGATTCAAGACTCATCCGATTCTTCTTTTTCGCTGAAGATCTCTTCTTATTCATATATAATCTCGTCTGGGGGTATATCTTCTAACTGGTATACTTGTACCAATTCTTGGTAGTATACGGATCCTCGATGTCTGTTGTAAACTCGAATCTCTGCATTCCCCTTTGCTCGTTCTGTGGGTAATTTGCTGAGATATGCCATTTCCACTGCACGTCCAGCTGTTGCAATCTTTGAAACTTTCATAGCTTTAGTGTGAGCTCGTTTAAAAGTCTTCTTCGTCGGTGTTTGCTCGCAAGAACTAGATCCCCGAGCTTGATACTGCCTTTTTGTTGGATCGTTTCTCTGTCTAAATTTATAATATCTGGCTTTCTATCGCGACCACATCGTTCTTGGCCTCCAAGAACTTCTATTTTCTCTCATTCCCTTGTTGTAGGCTTGGAACCTGTTTTTCTTCCTCCTGGATTATTATAAATATTCTCCTCCAATCTATGTTGGAAGATCAATCATATCACAGATCAACGGAGCTGATTTATTGATCTTTCTCAATTTCTCTGAGTGGTTGCTAGTTGACACCACTCAGAACAGCTTCTTGTGAACATAAGACATCCTTCTGGATACATTATCCACATAGGCTTTAGATTGGTAATCCCTGATGAACATTTTCCTCCATGGACTAGGGAACTTCAGGAAAAACAACTCTCGTTCAACATCTTCATTGACCATACTAAGATGTTGGTACTTAGTAAAGAGTTGAAGAAATTTGTTGAGAGATCTTTGCTCCAAGACAACCAGTCTTAGATTGTAAAGAGCCAACAAATATTTCTCTCTTCTCATCGTTGTAGCCATCAAAATATCCATCTCCGAGGAAATGAACTTTGAATGTATCATCCATGCCTTTTACCGCGTCTTCCATAAAGTCGAATGTCGAGATCGCTTGCTTTCTTTCAACTGGGCAATGTTCTCGTGATTGTTTAACAACACCTGATAAACTTCCTTCGAGGACTTTGACCATATTAAGATTACCAAGTTCCAGTGTTGCGGCTGCAACAACCATTAATCTTTTATTCATCTATGATGTTTTCTCGATCATTGAAGTTGACTTCGTCGAGATCGAGTGTTAATCCATAGGGATGGATAGGCTCTAATGTGGCTTTTCGATAGGGGTTTCCTGCACTCTTTGCCTCATTCGTCTTTCTCTTATTTCGATTACGGCTTGCTGCTGCATACTACTGCACTGTGTCCTTGGTCAGATTCATATTGACCTATTGACCCATAAGATCAACTCCTAGTATCTCTTATGGTGGGATTGGTGGTTCGCCTTCGAGATATTACGGTTCATATTCGGATCTACCATATTGTGGTTAGCAAATGATTATGCTAACTCCTGCAACTCGTTCAATCCTACTATCTCAAGATTATTCATTTTCTAGAGAATTGGATTATTTTTTTGGTCCGAGCTTTATCCTCGGCCATTCCAATGGGTTTGAACTTGAGTTCATCGGGGGGATTTCTTGACCAATCTTGGGCCTGCTTCTCGCTCAAGGCCTTTGATCTTCTTCTAGATACTCCACAATAGGTTGAGAATCTCCTCTGCTGCATAGATATCCTGCTTAACTCTTGTGGAGCGTCATATAGACAGTTTTCATAGTATTGCACTGTCTTCTGGATCTCCCATAATTTCATCGAATTTGAGGAATCCGGTGAAATTTCCTTGTAACTAGGAGCGGATGTTGCTCCTTTGTCTCCATCAAGTGTGTGGTGGATGTGTTCTCCTCTGAACAATTCTCAATGTCTCCTAAAGATAAGCATTGAGGATAAGCCTTTCCTCCATCAATAGCATATCCTCTTGGAATGTCTGAATGATCTCTGGTGCTAGATAGTCTCGTACACTTTGTTCGAGACTTCTCTCAAAAAACCCAAGCCTTCTTCTTAGATCTCACTGTGTACTTTCCAATTCTTGGAAAGTATGCATGTATGCATTGCATCTCGGACAAGCGTCCGGATTCATAATTTTCTTGGAGTCTTCTCCGTTAGGATAATATATTCTATAATAAATATTAAATAATTCCTCAATAAAACCTAGGCTCTGATACCATTTTAGAAGCGTAGGATCAGCAATCCAAATTTATTCAAAATCTTAGGATAATGTCCTTGTACATGGCGTTGTTACACCTCTCAAACCTACTAACAAAGTTATCATTGGTATGAAGAATGTTTCCAGCCGATATACAAAGTCTTCCACCCATGAGAATTTAATTAACTTTGAGATAATAGTAAATAAAGAGTATAAAATTAAATTGTAATTCGTGCATTAGGCCCGGAATTCGATCAATCGGATTCTGTGATCGGTTTTCCTCGGATTTCGATATGGTTTCCAATCGGATTCCACTTCTGGAATCCGGACGATCAGATTCTGGGTCTCTCATAGCACAAATAAGGGTAATTAGGGTAAATCTACCTTATTTGCATGTTTTTACAAAATTTGGGTAAATCCCTAGATGTCTTATGAAGTTTGTGTAGATTTATTCATTCCTCTTGATTAAAATGATACTTCTTCCGTTCTACCGAATATAACTCATTTTTTTCGACACGATTATTTATGAGAAGATTATAAAGTGGTTAAAGAGATTAGAAATATGTAAGAAAATAGTATAAAGTGGTTAAAGAGTTAAAAGATAGAGTAAGTCCACACCTTTTGAAGAGATAAATATTTACTTATAAGGAAATGAGTCAAGTTAGGTAGGACAATCCAAAAAAGAAAAAGGGCCAAGTTCGATGGGTCAGAGGGATATCTCATCTCAATTGCTTTAATTTTAAGGTTGCAGCAAAAGAGTTTATCTTGCCCTTCATGAAATAGCAGATGTTGCTTTTATTTGAGTATAAGCAGTAATAAAAATGTACAAGTTCCAATGTACAACTTTTATTTGAGTATAAGCAGTAATAAAAATGTACAAGTTCCAATGTACAATTGAAAAGATGGAAATTCTATATAATATATAGGTATAGTATGATTATTAGTTTAAGCTCATGTGACTACTCTTTGAGTTGGTTTAGTAGTTCGAATCAACAATCTCATAACTAAATGTTCATGATTTTAAATTTTACTTATCTAAATTATTATGATAATTTTATATAGTCAAAAACTTTGATGGGAATCAAAATAATGAGAATTATGCCACAGGGAACCAACTTTCCTCATGAGTTGATGAATCTTTAACTCGACAATCGCTTTATTTTCTAAAATTTCTATTGATACTCGATCAAAGTTTTAGCAACAAACAAATAAATAATTCCGGCATTATATAGAGGTCATAATAGATTCGAAAAAAACTGAATCGAATATATTTTAGTTAAAATAACATGGTTTATTTGGTTTGACTCCAATACTTTAATGTCTAAAAATTCAATTTTTGGTCAGTTTAGTGTAAGTTTGACCGACCAAAAAATAAAATGTGTACATATATATAGTTAGTAGTTGTCTTTGAGTAAACATTATTTATTATTGATTATTAACAAATTTTATTAGTAAAGCAACTTTTTAAAAGAAAGTCAAAATTGAAAACATATTTATATCTTTCCAATTAATTTGCTTCGAATATGTCACATTATCACACAAAGTGAAGCTAGATCTCTCTGTATAGACTCGATGGGCTCAAACTCATCTATCTCTTTAGTCTCTACAGATTCACATCTACATCATCCCTCCACTATGTGGCCCCCTGGCCTTCTGTCCTCACACAACACACACACAAACTAGATCTAGACATGGATATCCCTCCTCTCTTTACCTATCTAGATCAAGATTGACCACCCTTCTTCCCCATCTCTACCGCTGCAAGCCCCCATACAGTCACACAGACACCTTCCACTTCTCTCCGGTCTCTCTGAATCCAGATTGGAAGAGGTCAACGACAGATGAATAGGAAAAGGAGGCATTGCCGATCTAGATCCCCTTCTCTGTGGATCGGGTACTTCGTTATCCATCTTCTCTTGTCTCTCTATAAATTATAAAAATTCAACTCCATTGATACTTCATAGTTATATTTTTTAAAATTTTCAATTAATTTGGGTATAACAGTTCGGTTATTGAGAAACTAAATCGAAAATTCTACCGCTAATCAACCTAAAACCAAAAATATCGGGAACCGATACCTGACGATTGTCGGTTTGGTTTAGCTAATCGATACCTGATGGCCGATTGGACAGCCCCAATTACAAGTCGCTACATTTGCATCGGACACCAATTTTTTCAAGACCAAGCAGAAAAATAGAGCAATATTCCTCTGTTGAGGTTCGAAGCTCTCCTTCTTGGACAAAGACAAGGTCTAACCTCTGCTCCCAACACTAATCTTCCTTATATTCTTCAAATCCCAATTGCCATCACACAAATTCACCTGCAACCTCGCTTCACCAAATATGTAACGAAACCCATAAAATAACATCTCCTCGCATCGACACCGTCGTTGTCTTCTCCATCTCCATCGTTCGAGTTCCAAAACTTCCCTAGCCTAACCAGAAAGGCATTTTCCCGTAAAATCTCCACTTCGAGATTGGACAAAGGAGCTTCGGCACAAAGGGAAAGTTGAGTTCAACATCAAAGACGCCTCGATGCAGTGGATATGAAAGACATGACTGTAGTTCACGACTAAGTTGAGCTCGCGCAGTCCAAAAATTTAGACAAGCAGACTATGCAGTCGAATGGCTCTTTCATTAGCCCCATTATTTCCTCGTAGTAGAAGATTGGTAGAGCATCACAAACTCTTGATCGAGGCTAGAGTCGTGCTACCGGAAAAGCTACTGTAGGTTACTCTGGGAGGCGAGGGAGTGATTCGGAAGCTTCTAAAGCAAAATTGAGGAAAATGGTGGGCCCTTTGTTAGACATCTGATGAGGAACTTGATTAGGCGTATTTTATACGTATATTTTGAGTGATTTTGATGAGTTTAAATGCTAAATATCTACTTAATCATATTTTATGAAGCTAATTACATTTTTGTGGATTTTGTAGGTGTTGATATTATTTTGGAAGAATTAACATCAAATTGGAAGAGTTTTGGAATATCTAAAGTGAAGGCATTACGAAAGTCGTGAAGTATCTCATACCTTATTTCTTTCTTTGGGATGGAGACGATAATAGCGTGAATTAAGTGGATTTTGAAGGATTTATGATGTCAAAGAAGTTTAATTATGTAATAGGCCTCAAATATTGATTTAAGTTTTTTTATTATTATTTTGAATCATCTAATAGTGTCCTTTTTATATTAGAATAGGTTTTTCCTTTTAATAGGGGATTAGATTAGATTAGATTATTATATTAGATTATATTTGATAAGATTTGAAATATGATAATTATTTATCCTATTTAATCCTTATCTTCGAGAGGATAAAAAAGTGCGCATTCCATATTTACAATTCCAGCAATAGAAAAGTTTGATTTTTCATTCTTATTCATATTTATTTTCGTTTCCTGCTTTCATTATTAGCTTGAATTCATTTATAAGTTCTAGCTAATCTCATTCATTTCGGTGAAGATTAAGGAAGCTCTAGCGCGATACGTTCCGAGATATCTAATCGATTTTATCCTTTAATTTTATGTACGCATATGTTATTCTCTATGTTTATTGTCATTAATTGTTTCATCTCTGCTAAGTAGTTGCAAATATTTAGTAGATCAGAATTAATTAGTAGCCAATTGAATCGATCATACATAATTGTGGTTTAGATTTGATTAGTGGTAAAGTGATTCATCCAGTCGAGAGTTTATGATCTTAATTCCATAATCACGAGTCAAAGTTTATTGGTTTTGAATCGGGTTTCTCCAGTTCTTAAAGCTGTCGGCTCATTAAATCTAGTGTCTCTTACGGTTGTCAGTCGATTAGAGAAGTAGTTAGTGAAACGTCTTCCTAATTACCGATAAAATAAAGAGAGATAAGATTGCGTCAGAAGCGTCTTTAGTGATCATAACTGGTTTATTTGCATGAATTAAAGTTATATTTGCATCGAGGATCGGTTTTGTCTAAGCTAGAGTGGAATTAATTGGAACCGAAATACCTTCATCATATTTGTTAAAATCAAACATCCGGATACCTTTCGATTTGTTATTTTGAGTGTTTATAGTTTAGTCACTTTCTAAAATTTATTTCTGGATGAAAAAGTGGAGAAATTCTCGCCGATCCTTTGGGATAAGATTTTACTTCGCTATCTCAGTATAGTATGGGCATCTTGACCGAGTGTCGATTTATTTTGGTGAAGAACGACACACCAGAACTGAAGTAGGCCGAGATATAAGAATAGAAAGAATCACTATTACCAACTGAATGTTTGAGCTGATTATGCTCCTTACAAATTAAAAAATCTTTAGTTGAAATTAGGTTTAGAGTTCTAAATTCAATGATTTCTCAAGAAATAGCACCGTGAAGCATGTACTGGAGGCCCTTTGACCAGAATTAATTTGGATTGTTGTGTATTCTCCTTATCGTCACGTAAAACCCACTAAAACCCAATGTTGGGCTTTCGCCTTGATACCATTGTTGGGTTTTTGACAGTCGTTCGTGTTCTCGGCTCAGGTGCAGTCTCCGTCGTTGCTACACGTCTTCACGGTGTCCAAAAGGAGAAAGCACTCTCGTCGACACCCAACGATCACTGCCCAAGATAATCCCCTCACCCCGGTAGCTCTCCACAAAGTGATTCTTTCACAAAGGAAGAATCGCAATTGCCGATGTCTTACAAAGAGACTAGAATGCTTCTCCCGTGATGATAAAAAGAAAAGTGCGAGAGAGAATCCAAGAAGAGCAGCGACATTTTTTTCTTTTAAGAGGGTTAGGACACAATAAAGAGGAACCCTCTTTATTTAAAGAGATGGAGGTTACCAAAGAAAAGGGTTAAGGGGAGAATGGGCTTGGGTCAAATTTGGGCCAACTAAAAAAAACATAACAATCTCCATCTTTGGCCCAACCGAATTGCTATGTGCATCGGAGAACAAACCGCACAATTATCATCACTAAGTGTTCCCTGCAAAATCACACAAGCAGAGCAAGGAAAAAGACTTATAGACACACAGTCCAGATATGATCACAAAGATCGACCAAGGGTAAATTAACCGTGTTCATACCTACAAAAGACACACGGGAAAAAATACCCACAAAGTGCGAGATATCTAACACATAGTTAGAAGCTCACAAAGCAATCACAAAGCATGGAGGCAACTAATACAAAATTAGAAGCTCACGAAGAAACATTACAAAGCTAACTAACACAAAGCTAAAGAATATCGCAAAGATCATCACAACCATCACATGGCGGTTTATCATGAGATTGCTATCACTAAGCTAACATAGATTACACATATCATAAAACACAAAGCATATCACGAAGCCACTAAGACACAAAGGGTTCACAAAGAACAAAAAACATGAGCATAAAGAAAAGGGAAGAAGCTCCACCTCAAATAGAGCAACCATAGAGATGTATAAGGAAACAAACTCTAAGCTCATGCACCCTAAACTTAAAGCTCAACCCCAGACTCCACCTTAGAACAAATCACTCGTGGTTTCTTCACTAGTAAACCACATTAGCTTTGGTCGACATGTTGATTTTTCTTAGGACAATCCTTGATATAGTGACCCGTTTCACCTGACCATAGCACTTCCTAGGTTTAAATCTAAGTTTTGACTTTCCCTTATCATGAAACCTTTTTCACCCTAATATGCATGACTTTATCCGGTTCTTGTGTATCGTTATCAAGTTTTAAATCTAATTCCTTATTTTTAAAGCACTCATGGCGATTGTCAGCGTCACATTATCTCTACCATACTTAGTAGCGATTTAACATCCTTTATTAGAATCATGAATAACATTTAAAAGCAAACAAAGCATATCATCAATATGTTTATCACCGATCGATTTTATGTCTTGAACTAACTTAGTGAACCCATTCACATTTTCATTAACACCTTTAGACATGTCAAGTTTAAAGGGAAGTATCTTTCAATCAAAACATCTTAGAATGCAAAAATTTGAGTATACAATTCCTCTAGTTTTGACCATAAATCTTTAGCAGAAGTCACCATTCCTACTTTTCTAAGAACACACTCAGATAAATTCAGGATAATAGCAGACAAAGCAAGACCATTCATTTGAAATTTCTTTTTTCATCAACTTCTTTTCATAAGAATAATCGATTACTTGATAAACACTTTATTGAATCAACATACATTCCATTTCTCTTGCGAAAACCAATGTCCGTCAAAGGAGCAAACCATAATTCTCCAAAGAAGACGTAATGCCACACAATAAATCGAGAAAATATATCACCTTAATCGTGAAATACAAATTAGAGAGCAATATATTCTCAAGGCAAATAAAATCTTGATTTAATCACACACTAACAAATGATAGATCGTTGGTAAGCGAAACAAAACTCGATCATATCTGCGCCAATCGGCATTTTCTAAATTTTAAAGCGAGAGGTTTTAGTCGCTTTACCGGCGTGATCTAAGATCGGGATCGACTTACCAATCTGACGAGGAAGAGCCGTGGCTCGATACCATTATTGTGTATTCTCCTTGTCGTCGCGTAAAATCCACTAAAACCCAACGTTGGGCTTTCACCTTGATACAACTGTTCCACTATTGGGTTTTTGACAGTCATTCGTATTCTCGGCTCAGGTGCGGTCTCTCCATCATTGCAATACGTATTCACGGTGTCCAAAAGGAGAAAGCACTCTCGTCGACACCCAGCGATCCATTGCCAAGACAATCCCATCACCACGGTGTTGGATTTGTATCTGAGCGATTTTGGTTGAGCTTATATACAATGTTTCTGTTACCACTATTACTGATCTCACATCGAATTGTTTACTTGATTGCATATGTATGTCCCTTTATCTCGTATATAAGTTAGATCATACGATTGTGTTGTAGATCACGAAGTGCATATGATTGGTCGAGCATAATGAGATATAAAAGTATCACATCTAAGACAACTTGAGGGCGAGTTGTCGGTATAGGCTGCGGTATAGATAATAAGTGACTTGACTTAGTTGCTTGTCTATCTTGATGCGTCTCCGACGTATTGATAGATCACGGATGAGATGAGTTCTTTTATCGACCGTCGTGAAGAACCTAGATCTCGGTGACTTCGTTGATCTAAACCTCGATAAGGTATTAGGTGAGTATGAGTTCTTGACTATCACTTTGATTTGTTATGGGTGAGGTTTACATGAGTTAACCCAAGATTCTCGCATCTTGGGTGATGGCGATCTTGTATGTCATGCTAGTTACGTGTCGAGTCACCGTATCCGTTTATGATGATGGCGTCCCTTAAGGAGCTCAAAGGTTTATTGTACTAAACCTGCGAGGTTGAGTTATCTCAAGTACAATAATAAGGTTGAGTGGTACTACTTAAGGAATTAAAGTAATTAATTATTTTAAGCGATCATGTGTGTAAATAATTAATGGACGTCGATATCTTAAATACTGAGGATTCGTTAAATCTAAATCGAGCCCGACTCAACTCGGAAATAAAGGGTAAGTCGGCATTTATTCTCTAGTGGCATGAATAAATGTTTGAATTAATTTATGTTTTGAATGTGTTGGATTTGTATCTTGGAAGCGATTTTGGTTGAGCTTGTATACAATGTTTCCGTTACCACTATTACAATCTCTTATCCGAATTGTTTAATTGATTGCATATGTATGTCATTTTATCTCATATATAAGTTAGATCATACGATTGTGTTGTAGATCACGATGTCCGTATGATTGGTTAAGCAATGAGATATAAAAGAATCTGGTGAGACGACTTGAGGGCGAGTTGTCGGTATAGCTTCTTGTATAGATAAGAAGTAACTTGACTTGGTTTCTTGTCTATCTTTGATGCGTCTCGGCGTATTGATGGATCACGATGAGATGAGTTCTTCTATCGACCGTCGTGAAGAACCTAGATCTCGGTGACTTTCGTTGATCTAAATCTCGATAAGGTATTAGGTGAGTATGAGTTTTTGACCATCACTTTGACTTGTTATGGGTGAGGGTTACATGAGATAACCCAAGACTTTCTGCATCTTGGGTGGTAGCAGTGCTTATATGTCGTACTAGTTACGTGTCGAGTCACTTGTATCCGTTTAGGATGATGGCGTCCCTTAAGGAGCTCAAAGGTTTATTGTACTAAACCTGCGAGGTTGAGTTATCTCAAGTACAATAATAATGTTGAGTGGTACTACTTAAGGAATTAAAGATATTAATTATTTTAAGCGATCGAGCAGCGTAAATAATTAATGGACGTATGATATCTTAAATACGGGATTCATGAAGTCTAAATCGAGCCGACTCAACTTCAAAAATAAAGGGTAAGTCGACATTTATTCTCTAGTGGCATGAATAAATGTTTATGAATTAATTTATATTACTGGTGAACATAAGATAATTAATTTATTTGAGGCTCGTCTTTATTCCTTGCATTTGATCCCTGGGCTGGCCCATCCAGGCCTCAAGCTTAGTGAAAATCGTCCACCTCCCTTTAGAGTGCTACTGGGACTCTGTTTTGATCCTCTCTATCTTAAGTGATATTATTATATTTATTAGATATGCATAAATCCTATCATGATAGGATTTAGGGTTGCATTACAAATATAAGGTGAGAGAGAAATTCAAAGGCTAATGCTTAGCTAATATTTTCGAAATTACACCTTTCAAAGTGTGAGATTTTGAAAGCTTCAAAGGAGGAAGAAGGCAAATTTCTATAGCACTCTCCATAGATTGTCCTCACTCGGCATTGGAGTTTAGCGATCGGGATATGATCGAAGATCAAACACGAGTTTTGATCCATTCTTTTCGACAAATTCGCGGTAAACGAGAAAACACCTCGTGTTGCAATTAATTATATAGGTGCATGCTAGGTATATAATCAATGTATGGTGAATTAAACATCGAGATAGATCCTCGGGAGAGGTTAAAATCGAAATTCCCTACAATTGGTATCGAGCACAGGATCGAGAATCTTGGCTCTGTTGGATTAGTCACGTTTGATTATAACGTCGCAATTAATTAATTGTAAATCATCGTTCATCGTGGCTCGTTTTATTTTTGTCGGATTTTGTTTTCACCACGAGAAAATCCGTGGTTAGATTAGATTTTTCTTGTAAATCTTATACGTAAAGAAGAAGACAAAAGCACGAAGAGCGAGACAGCGGGACCACCACGGGAAAATCGGACGACGGCCGAGAAAGCGAGCGGCGGCAGCGGACGTGCTCGGTGCTGTTGCTGCGTCTCGGCGGTGCGTATTTTTCTCGGCAGTATCGGCGGCACAGGCGGGCGGGGCTGGCGGGTCATGCGGTGGCCTCGGCGGCCGGACGGCCTCGACAGGTTGTGCCGAAAGTGCCTCGGCGCATCGGCGGTCTGGTCGGGACTCCGGCGGCATCATGTGCGGATGGGCGGCATGCCCGGCGGGTCGCGTGGCGGCGACGCCGGCGGCGCCGGACATGCCTCGGCGGATGGCGTGCAAGCGTCGGGTGGAGTCGGTGACGCGGCTCGGTAGGCCTTGAGCGGCGGCGAAGGGCACGAGTTTCGGCGGAAGCCTCGGCGGCGCTTCGGCGGGTCTCGGCGTGCGGCTACCGGTGACATCGGGCGGCGGGACACGTCGTTTCCGGTAGATCACTCACGATAAGACTCGATCGGCGACCGCGAGTCGCGCCACGGTTTCTCGGTGCGCGTAGGCGATTTCTCGACGGATCATTGGGAGGCGGTAGCGAGTCGCCGTAGGTTTCTCTGCGGAATCTGACAGGCACTGCGCGGGCGACTCGGCGGCGGCCCGGCATGGCGGCGGTCTCGATAGAGCAGGCGGCACGGCCGCGGGGCCTCGGCGAAGACGCGATGATGCTCGTATTTCCCGGTAGGTGGTAGCGAGGTTTTCTCGGCGGGCTCGGCGGCGATTTCTCGGCGGAGCAAGATGAGGCGGGAGGGTTGTGCGGCGGGTGAGTTGGGCGTGCGTGTGGGCTGTGCCCTAGCGCACGACCCAACCCATCTTGGGCCGACCCGGCCCGTTTTCAACCAGACCGATTTTTCTACCCGATTTCAAATTTTGACCGGTTCGGCCCGATCCATTGTTTGACCCGTTTGATTTTCGGCCCAAATCCAGTTTTGACGAATTGGTCCGTGCCCGTGCACGCGAGGCCCATTTTCGAGATTTTGAAGATCATGCTTTGCAAATTTATGTAATAAATTAGGCGAGGAATACATGTTCCACGAGTGGGCCGCGATGAACGAATTTATTTTATTTTTATCGTTCAAAGCATGTCGTGGATGTTTAAATTATGCAGAAGCATGCTATGTATGTTTAATTACGTAGATAAATATTTTATATGTTTTCATGATTGGATGCACATAGTAAGCATGCTAGGTTTATCGCGTTTTTCAAGCATATTTTAGAATTATGCGAGCATGTTTTACATGTTGAGTTCTATAGAAAAGCATGCTAGGATTACGTGATCTGCATGGACAAACCTTTTGAAACAAAAGACTAAGCAAGTAACGACATATTAATTTTTAAATTAAAATGTCAGAGACCTCCACTTTTGATCTCTAAACAAAGTGATCATGCTTTGTGAGTGGCGATCACACAGCGTGGCTTGCTTGCCTTTGTTTTCATAAGTTTGTTAGATGAGATTTCTAAATAAAACATTTTAATCTATTGAGAGTGGGAGTTTCATGTGGCGATCACACGTGTGGCTTCATATCACGATTTTCATAAGTTCTTTAGAGATAGATTTAAAATGAGATAACAAAGGAATTTGGATTGGAGCGGTATGGTCTAGTGAGTATGCGATTTTAAAATTCATTTTCTGTTTGTTAAAATTGTATTCATTACTTAGACATCACCTCAGTACAACTTTCCTCGAAGTCCCTTCTTGTGATAGTGATGTGGTGCAGTAAGGTCAATCATTAATTTCATTTGTCATAAGGATAAGTTGACATGGATTGAAATTAAGCGACTAAAGGTATATTTTATTACAGTGGGGGTTCGTAATGGCGATCCACACGCGTGGCTTGCAAGTAGAATTCCTTGGGCGATTGGAGGTTTCAATTAATATTATTTTATCAAAGGTTACAATATTATTATTCTGAATTATGTGCGATCGTATGCTTATGTGTTTACATTACTTTTCGGATATGTCTCTTACACCGATTATCAATATGCTCACAAAATCCTCTATCAGGTCCAAACATGGAATATGTTCTTATCATTGAAGAACACATGTTTGTTCTCACTAATCCCAAACCCGATGCCCTTCGGCGCATCGACTAATGAGCGGCGAGTCAGCGGACTTTGGCATAAGTCGAACAATATGGTCGAGTCTATATGATGACTACAATGTCGAAGGCTTGCATTGCGACATCGATTGATGGTAGCCGCGGTGAAATATGGACAAGTCTCGAGAGTAAGTTTGGGCGGTCGGATCGGACGATCCTCTTCCACAATGAGAGAAATCTTGGCGTGTAGGATGGAAGAAGGAAGTTCGGTCCATGAACATGTCACACATGACTCGTCTCATGGATAGTCTTGATCGGTTGGGAGGAGGTATTGACGGTGAGCGAGGTCGATATCATCCTCAACACACCGCTCAGTCTTTGAGAACTTTCGTGTGAGCGATCATGAGCAAGATCGGTATATACTTAGTCGGTTGTTAATGATCTCGTGGCCACGGAAGGAGTCGTGGGCGAAGGCACATGCCGCGCTAGCACATCTAAGGGCCGAATTTTCCGTTGAAAAATGGAAGAAGAAAAGGGCACCAAAGGTGGTAGAGGCAAAGGAACGATGGGAGCAAGAACATGATTGCAGCTGGAGGCTTGAAAAAGCGAAGGAGGGGCGTGCTTGAGTGCGGCAAGGCGAGCACTTTGAAGGCCAGTACCCTATCTTTGAAGGCTCAGTGCGCCATTGCTTTAATAACGGAAACATGTTTAGCTACTTGTTCTACTCATTCATGGGTAGTAGATCTGGTGCGTCGATCATGTTTGTTACACTGCGGGGTTCTGCGGACAAGGGCTGATAATGGCGAGATAACGATCTCCATGGGAAGCAGCGAAAGTCGAGGCCGTTGCGATCGGAGATGTTATTTTATGTTTTGATAGGGCGGTTTAGTATTAAAGGCGTTTTATATGTGTGGAGTTTGGCGAAACCTTATTTGAGTTTGAAACTCTTTATTCATGGATATTCGATTGTTTTTATAGTGGTGTTTCTATCATAAGAAATGACGAAGTTATCGTGGTGACACTTTATATAATTAACTTTATACTATTTACATCGAACATAATACATTTAATTATGTTGCATCTACATCAAACCTTAAAAGAGAAAGTTTTCTTAGCAAGATGACACCACATTTCTACGGCATCTTAGATTAGATCACATCGATCTAAATAGGATCAAAGAGGGCTCGAGAATGGGCATTGGGTGATCTCACGATTACTCGTTCGGTCTGCGAATCCTGTATAGAAGGAAGATGTCGACGGACCCTTGAAGAGGCGGGTTATAGAGCGAAGAAGTGTTGGAGCTAGTCCATTCGACTGTGTGGACCGATGTCACACAAGCTCGTGGAGAATGCAGTATTTTGTCACTTTCATTGGCGATTACTCGAGTGCGGATACATATACCGCTTCGCGCAAGTCTGAATGCTTTGAAATTCAAAGAATTTAAGGCGGAAGTGGAGCGAAGCTTGGTAAAAGTATAAACTCACTGCGATGCGATCAAGGCGAATACCTTAGTAACGAGTTTATGGATTATTTGGTGCGATGTGGGATTACCTCACTGTAGGAAAATCTTATTTTAACCTCTCCCGAGGATCTATCTTGGATGTTTAATTCACCATACATTGATTATATGACAAGCATGCACCTATATAATTAATTGCAACACGTAGGAGTTTTCTCGTGTTTACCTGCGAATCTGTCGAGGTAGAATGGATCAAGACTCGTGCTTTAATCTTCTGGACTGTATCCCGATTGCCTAAACTCCAATGTCGAGTGAGGACAATCTATGGAGAATGCTATAGAAAAACGTCTCTTCTTTTCTCTCAATTTTCGAAAATTCTCACTATATCCAAATAGTAATTCTCGAAAATATGGTTTAGGATTCGTCTTGATTTTCTCTCTCACCTTATATTTATAATCGACCTAAACCCTATCAAGATAGGATTTGTGCATATCTAATAAATATAATCTTATCACTTAAGATGGAGAGGATCGGTGAGTCGATGGGACTCTAGAGAGAGGACGATTTTCATCATAGCTCTGAGGCTGGATGGGCCACCGAGGATCAAATGCAAGGAATAAAGATGGGCCTCAAATAAATTAATTATCTTATGTTCATTGAAAACATAAATTAATTCTTAAACATTTATTCATGCCACTAGAGAATAAATGTTGACTTACCCCTTTATTACAGAAGGTGAGTCGGGCTTGCACTTAGACTTCTGAATCCCGTATTTAAGATATCATCGTCCATTAATTATTTCTGATTACATTGCTTAAAATAATTAATATCTTTAATTCTTAAGTAGTACCACTCAAACTTATTATTGTACTTGAGATAACTCAACTGCGGGGTTTAGTACAATAAACCTTTGAGCTCCTTAAGGGGACATCATCGTCCTAAGCGGATACGGTGACTCGACACGGGTAACTATCATGAGATACACGACCGCCACCACCCAAGATGCGAGAGAATCTTGGGTTATCTCATCTAACCTCACCCATAGCAAGTCAAAGTGATGGTCGACAACTCATACTCATCTAATACCTTATCGAGGTTTAGATCAGCGTAAGTCTACGAGATATAGGTTTTCACGGCGGTCGGATAGAAGAACTCATCACTTGTGATCCATCAATACGTCGAGGCGTACCGGCATAGAACAAGCAACCAAGTCAAGTCACTGCATCTACACGCGCCTATCACCGACAACTCGTCCTCAAGTTGTCTCGGTGTGATACTTTTATATCTCATTAAGCTTGACCAATCATACGAGACTTACGTGATCTACAACACATTGTATGATCTAACTTATATATGATAAATGGACATATATATATATATGCAATCAAGTAAACAATTCAGATATGAGATTGTAATAGTGGTAACAGGAAACATTGTATACAAGCTCAACTAAACTGCTTTCAGTATACATATCCAACAATCTCCCACGTATACTAAAGCAAACTTTTAGTATACAATGTGTCTCTCTACTAGCTATTACAAACAACACCATCACTTTGCTTCTCGCACTTATACAAAAGTTTCCTTTCTAAGTAGGTGCCATCTCGCGCAATCCATGTCCTCGAATATGCTCTTCGTAGACTTTTTGCGGCAAGCTCTTCGTGAATGGATTAGCTAGGTTAACCGCAGTACCAATCTTCTCAATCAGCACATCCCCTCGTCTAAAGATTTCTCGCACGACATGGTACTTTCTCTCTATGTGTTTCGTTGCCTTGTGGGTCCATGGTTCCTTGAGTTTGCCTTTGCACTGAGTTATCACGATAAACTATGATACTCTTGGGCAAACCGGTACCACATCTAGATCCATGAGGTAGTTCTTGAACCATCTGACCTCTTTAGCTTGACCTCAAGCGGCTACATAATCGGCTTCCATGGTGGAGTCCATAATGCTTGTTGCTTTGCACTCACTTGGGATCTGACTCCTCCTCCCAAGGTAAACACATAGCTGAGGTAGACTTTTCTCATCACGGTCGGCTTGGAAATCCAGTGCGAATAACCCAAAGGCATTAGACTATCCGCATGGTAAACCGACCTATAATCTCGAGTCTTTTCGGTGCTTGGTATATGCTTTCACCATGATCGATGAGCTTGTCGAGGTTAGGCGATATCTAGCTACTATGCCTACCGCATAGCGGATATCGGGTCTCGTACATAACATTGCGTACATGAGACTTCCTACGGCGGAGCGTGAACTTATCTCATTCCTCTATCTCGCTGCGGTCATAAGTGATCGCTCCTTGGATAAAGGAACGCCATATACGAAGGTAGCAATCATTTCTTGGCGGTCTGCGATACTAAAACGAGTAATCACGATATCGATGTAAGGCGCTGAGATAAGCTCAATATTTTCCTCTTGCGATCTCGGTAAACCTTGATCCCAAGAATGTATTTGCATCTCCCAAGTCTTTCATTTGGCGATCGGATAACCAACTCTTTCGTCGATAACAACTTCACATTGTTGCGAGTAGAAGGATGTCATCTACGTAAAGTGCAAGAAATACATCATCGTTGACATCTAAGCGATACACACAACTTTCTCTAGGCAGCTGGGTAAATCCATAGGACTTTACCACCTCGTCAAAGCGTAAGTTCCGGGATCGTGAAGCTTGCTTGATCCGTAAATGGACTTCTTAGCTTCCATACTAGATGCTCTTCACCCTTCACCACATAACCTTCTTCAAGGTAGTTTAGAAAAAGCGGTTTCACATCCATTGCCAAACCTCGAGGTTTAAGTGGGCTACTATGGCGGAAGAATTCGATGGACTTGAGCATTGCTACGGTGAAAGGTCTCATCGAAATCGATGCCCTCAATCTGAGTGTACCCTTCGCCCTGAGCTTTGGTGTAAAGCGAAACCTCTCCATCTGAATCTCTTCCTCTTGTATACCCACTTACTACCTATGGCTTCCTTGCCATCGGTAGATGTGTCTTTCGTATACATCCATAGTCATTATGGACTCGATTTCTAAGTCCATAGCGGTGTGCCATGATCTTGCATCAATGTCTTGTATCGCTTCACGGTATGTCCATGGATCGATTATTGCACTGCTCGTTTCACGGGACTAAATCCAAAGATTCACCTCACGAACATAAATCGATCGGGTTGACGAACAACCCTCCCACTCTGACAGGCGCTCTCGGCACAATGGAAGCGGTGGGTGCGATAACGTGGTTCTCTATCTTGCACAACTTCTTTGAATATGAGCCACTTATGCGGTCGGTATCTCGGTGGAACTCGACCACTTCAATTTCTTGGCGTGTCGGTGTCGATCCTCCCACTGACCGACATCTCGCCTTTGGCTTAACCGGTGGTGGAATACGGTCATCTTCTAATTCTTGAAGAATGATTTCAACTTTGGATTTATGGTTTTCATATAATCCTCTTCTAAGAATCGGGCATTAGTGCTAATAATGACATTCGATCCTTGGGACTATAGAAATAACCACCCTTTGTTCCTCTAGGATAGCGATAAATTTTGCATCGGATCTAGACTCAACTTGTCGGCCTTCTTGTTGGTGCATGTTGGATCGCCTCTATATCCTTATGTGGCTTAAACTAGGCTTGCGCCCAAACCACAACTCGAAATGGGTCTTTTGGTGACTTGGATGGTACTAGATTTAGCAAGTATGCTCTGTTCTAAGGCATACCCCGAGCGAAATAAGCGATGTTGCATAACTCATCATTGATCTAACCATTTCTAAGAGTCTTATTTCTTGGCTCGACACACCATTTTGTTGTGGTGTGCCGGTGTAGTGAGTTGGGAGGTAATCCCACTGCACCAAATAGTCCATAAACTTCGTTCTTGAGGTATTCGCCACCGCGATCAGACCCATGATGACTTGATACTTTACTAAGCTTCGTCTCCACTTCCGCCTTAAATTCTTTGAATTTCTCAAGCATTGAGACTTGCGGTGAAGCGGTATATGTATCCGTACCTTGAGTAATCGTCGGTGAATAGTGACAAAATACTCGTACCCTCCACGAGCTTGTGTGGACATAGGTCCACACAGTCGAGAATGGACTAACTCAGACACTTCTTTGGCTCTATAACCCTTCGCTTTGAAGGGTGCGGGTCGACATCTTTCTTCTATCTGAGTTCGGGTGTGAATGGAGTAGCTGTGAGATCACCCAACGCTTCCATTCTTAGCCAATCTTTGGATCCTATTTAGATTGATATGACCTAATCTTAGATGCGGAGAAATGTGGTGTCATCTTCTGAAGAAAACTTTCTTCTTAAGGTTTGATGTAGATCTGACATAGTTAAAGGTATTATGTTTGGCGAGAAATAGTATAAAGCGAATTATATAAAGTGCCACCACGAGATAACATCGTCATTTCTTATGATAGAAACACCACTATCAAAACAATGAATATCCATGAATAAATAGTTTGGAAGCGGAAATAAGGTTCCACTGAAACTCGGCACATATAAAAGCGTCTTTCAATACTAAAACAATTCTATCAAAACATAAAGTAACATCTCCATTGCATGACCTCGACTTTCGCGCGTTGCCCATGGAATCATTATCTCGCCATCACACTGACTCCTTGTCGCGAGGAACCCACGCAGTGTAACAAACATGATCGATCGCACCGTATCTACTACCCATGGAGTAGAACAATTCGCTATACATGTTTCCGTTACTAAAGCAAATGGCGTAGCTTGTGCCTTGAGCATAGGGCACTTGGCCTTCCATTGCCCAGTCTTGCCACACTTGAAGCACTTGCCCCTCTCATTTGGCTTTTTCAAGCCTCCGGTGGCAGACATGTTCTTGCTTCCACTGCTCTCACTGTTTCCTTTGCCTCTACCACCTTTGGTGCCCTTTTCTTCTTCCATTTTCAACGGAAAATTTGGGCCCTAGATGTGCTAGCAAGGGCATGTGCTCCTTTGCCCATGACTCCTTCATGACCACGAGATCATTAAAACCGACTAAGTGTATACTCGGTCTTGCTCATGATCGCATTCACGTGAAAATTCTAAAATACTTGGGAAGTGTGTTGAGGATGATATCGACCTTGGCTTCGCCGTCAATACCTCCTCCCAACTGATCAAGACTATCCATGAGATTAGTCATGTGAGAGACATGTTCATGGACCGAACTTCCTTCTTCCATCTTACACGACAAGATTTCTCTCATTGTGTGGAAGCGGACTGTCCGATCCATTGCCCGAACTTACTCTCGAGACTTGACCATATTTCAGTCGCGTCTACCATCGGTGATGCTACAGTGCAAGCCTTTGGACATCGTAGTCATCATATAGCACTTGGCCATATTGTTTGACTTATGTCAAAGTCCGCTTGACTCGCTGCTCGTTAGTCGATCGTCGATGGGGCATCGGGTTTGGGAGTAGTGAGAACAAACATGTTTTCTTCAACGATAAGAACATATTCCATGTTTCGTTTCCACTCGATGAAATTTGGACGAGGATAGAGGTTTTGTGCGAGCATATTGATAATCGATTGTAAGAGACATATCTGAAAAGTAATGTAAACACATAAGCATACGATCGCACATAATTCGTAACAATAATATTGTAACCTTTTGATAAAACAATATTAATTGAAACCTCCAATCGCCCAAGGAATCCCACATGCAAGCCACGCGTGTGGACGTTTACACATGAACCCCTCAACCAGACTAAAATATACCTTTTAGTCGTTTAATTTCAATCCATATCAACTTATCCTTATGATGAATGAAATTAATGATTGGACCTTACTAGACCACATCACTATCGCAAGAAGGGACTTCACGGGAAGTTGTACTTGAGGTGATGTCTAAGCAATGACCACAATTTTAACAGCAGAACATGAATTCTTAGAATTGGCATACTCATTAGGACCATACCGCTTCCAATCCAAATTCCTTTGTTATCTCATTTTAAGTATATCTCTAGAGAACTTATGAAAATCGCATATCTGAGCAGCGCGTGTGGTCGTTTACATGAAACTCCCACTTCTCAATAGATTAAAATGTTTTATTTTGAAATCTCATCTAACAAACATATGACAAATAGTGCAAGCAAGCCACGCGTGTGGATGTTTACTCACAGTGCGTATCACTTTGTTTAGAGATCAAAAAGTGGAGGTCTTGACATTTTAATTTAAAATTAATATGTCGGGTTACTTGCTTAGTCTTTTGTTTGAAAAGGTTTGTCCATGCAAATCACGTAATCCTAGCATGCTTTTCTATAGAACTCAACATATAAAACATGCTCGCAGAATTCTAAAATATGCTTGAAAAACGGGATAAACCTAGCATGCTTACTATGCGCATCCAATCACGAAAACATATTACATGTTTATCTACGCAATTAAACATACATAGCATGCTTATGCATAATTTAAACATTCACGACATGCTTTGAGCGATAAAAATAAAATAAAATCGTTCATAGCGCCCACTCGTGGATCACTGCTTCTACCTAATTTATTACATAAATTTGCAAAGTCTGATCTTGAAAATCTCGAAAAGAGGCCTCGCGCGTGCGGGCTGTAGGAAAGCGTATGTTAACCCTCGCCCGAGGATCCATCTTGGGTGTTTAATTCACCATACATTGATTATAAACCTAGCATGCGTCTATATAATTAAATGCGACACGTAGAGGTTTTCGTGTTTACCTTTGGATCTGTCGAGGTGGTTGAGCGGGATGAATGGATCGAGCGGTCGAGACTCGTGCTTTGACCTTACGGATTGTATCCGGATGCCCAATCTCCAGCGTCGAGTGAGGGCGATCTATGGAGAATACTACAAGAAATCACCTCGACCTAGGCTAATTTTGAGAGCCTCTCTTGTTGGAGTGGACGAAAATTGTGCTTCTAATACTTAAGCATTAGCTTTAGACTTTATCTCATACCTTATATTTATAATGCACTACCTTAATCCTATATAGAATATTACCATAATCCTATATGGAATGTTACCATAATCCTATATGGAATATTACCATAATCTTAGGATTATTTCCATACTCTCGGGATTATTTCCATAATCTTATATGGAAAGGATCTATGCATATACCATAAATATAATTATATCCTTGTGGGATAAAGAGAATAAAATCTTTCCTTTGAGAAGCGGTAGGGGCGCGATTTCTTCCGGTAGCTACGGGCTGGATGGGCCAGCCAGGATCAAATCTGAGGAATAAAGATGGGCCTCAAATAAATTAATTATCTTATGTTCAGCCGAACATAAATTAATTTATAAACATTCGATCATTCCACTAGAAAGAATGTTGACTTACCCTTTATTACGAAGTTGAGTCGGGCTTGCACTTAGACATTACTGAATCCCGTATTTAAGATATCGAGCGTCCATTAATCATTTATAGCAATCATTGCTTAAAGCGATTAATAACTTCATTTCTTAAGTAGTACCACTCGACCTTATTATTGTACTTGAGCTAACTCAACTGCGGGGTTTAGTACAATAAACCTTTGAGCTCCTTAAGGGGCGTCATCATCCTTAACGGATACGGTGACTCGTCTGATAAGACCTTGCCACCACCCGAGATGCGGAGAATCTTGGGTTAGAACATCTAACCTCACTCATAACAAGTCAGTGATGGTCGAACTCATACTCACCTAATACCTTATCGAGGTTTAGATCATCGTAAGTCACGAGATCTTGGTTCTTCACGACGGTCGAGAAGAAGAACTCATCTCCTGTGATCCTTGATACGTCGGGAGGCGTACCGGCATAGACAACAACTAAGTCAGTCACTTCTTATCTATCTGCGGCTAAACCGACAACTCGTCCTTAAGTCGTCTCGGTTGTGAAACTTTTATATCTCATTAAGCTTGACCAATCATACGGACTTACGTGATCTTCTACACTTGTATGATCTAACATATATGAGATAAGGGACACGGATATATGCGATCAAGTATTCAAATCGGATAGGAGATTGTAATAGTGGTAGCGAAACATTGTATACAAGCTCAACAAGCGCTTTCGGTATACAAATCCAACACGACACGGACGGATTAGTCAAAGCGAATTTGGGCCAAAGTTTGGCGGGCGGAGCGAGTGGAGCAGGCTGGATCGGGATAAAAATATGGAATCGGGCAAAAAGCAGTTCGGGCAAAGCAGGTCAGGTCGAATTTGGGCGGGTCGCCCAGATAAATTTGGCTGAAATTGGCTGCGCTGGGGCACTGACCCATGCGCATGCCAACCGCCCTCCCCGCCGCCGCACGGCGTCGCCCGCGGCCGGGCATCGGCGCACGTTGAGGTTTCTGCACAAATCTCGCGTTGAGGCCACCGGCGATGCGAGGCCTCGCGCGAAATTCGCATGCCCGCGTCTGCCGAGAAACCCCTCGCGCTGTCGCCGCGCTGCTGCCGTGGGCGCGCACGTGCGTCTCGTCGCCGCCGACCGAGCACGCATGACCGCTATCGAGCCGCCGAGGACTCCGCGCGTCTTGTGATGAGCGTCTCTGCGCGCCTTGCGGCGCTCTACGAACACCGCGATCGCGCGACCCGCCGGCGTCCGCGCCTGTTGTCGGCGTTACTGCGAGGTTTCTGCACCTCAGCGTCGAGGCGTCCGTGCGGAGCTGCGTACCCCACACCTTTGTCGAGCCGTGCCGCCTCGCCTCGCCCGTGCGCTGTCTTGCCGACAATGGCGTGTCGAAGGCTGCCGAAGGCTCTTGCCGTGCGATCGCCGAGGCACGTCGCCTTCCGCGCGCCACTGCATGCTGCCTTGGACCGCCGGGTGTGCACGCTCAGCGCCGAGGCGTGCCAAGGCATCCGCGTGAGAATCGTGCACCCCGCACACCCGACTGCCGAGCCGTGCCGCCCAGCCTCGCCTGATGACGCCGACGACTCTCGCCCTTGTTCGCCCGTGACCTACCGAGAAAAACCCACGCATGGCGCCGGGCGATGTGCTCGCGCCGTGCGTCCGGTTTTTCCGGCGAACTTTCTTCGTCTTGTTCTTCGTGCTTTTGTCTTCGTTCTTCTTTACGGATAAGATTTACTGAAAAAAATCTAATCTAACCACGGATTTTCTCGTGGTGAAAACAAAATCCGACAAAATAAAGCGAGCCGCGATGAGCGATAGATTCACAATTAATTAATTGCATACGTTATAATCAAGCGTGAATTAATCCAACAGAGCTAAGATATCGATCCCGAGGCTCGATACCAATTGTGAAATCTTATTTTAACCTACTTTGAGGATCTATCTTGGATGTTTAATTCACAATACATTGATTATATGCCTAGCATGCATCTATATAATTAATTGCAACACGTAGGAGTTTCTCGTGTTTACACCGTGAATCTGTCGAGGTAGAATGGATCGAGACTCGTGCTTTGATCTTACGGGCGTATCACGATTGCTAAACTCTAATGTCGGTGAGGACAATCTATGGAGAATCTATGAAAAACGTCTCTTCTTTTCTCTCAATTTTGAAAATTCTCACTATATCCAAATAGTAATTCTCGAAAATATGGTTGAGATTCGCCTTGATTTTCTCTCTCCTTATATTTATAATGCGACCCCAAACCTATCAAGATAGGATTTATGCATATCTAATAAATATAATCTTATCACTTAAGATAGAAAAGATCAAGTGAGTCAGTGGGACTCTAGAGAGAGGACGATTTTCATCATAGCTACAGATCTGGATGGGCCACCCGATGATCAAATGCAAGGAATAAAGATGGGCCTCAAATAAATTAATTATCTTATGTTGACCCGAACATAAATTAATTTATAAACATTTATTCATGCCACTAGAGAATAAATCTTGACTTATCCCTTTATTACGAAGGTGAGTCGGGCTTGCACTTAGACTTTTCGAATCCCGTATTTAAGATATCGTCGTCCATTAATTATTACTGATTACATTGCTTAAAATAATTAATATCTTTAATTCTTTAAGTAGTACCACTCAACCTTATTATTGTACTTGAGATAACTCAACTGCGGGGTTTAGTACAATAAAACTTTTGAGCTCCTTAAGGGAAGTCATCATCTAGCGGATCGGTGACTCGACACGGTAACTAGCATGACATACAAGACTTGCCACCACCCAAGATGCTGAGAGAATCTTGGGTTATGTCATGTAACCTCACCCATAGCAAGTCAAAGTGATGGTCGACAACTCATACTCATCTAATACCTTATCGAGGTTTAGATCAGCGTAAGTCTCGAGATCTAGGTTCTTCACGACGGTCGGATAGAAGAACTCATCTCGCTGTGATCCATCAATACGTCGGAGGCGTACTAGCATAGACAAGCAACCAAGTCAAGTCACTTCTTATCTACACCGACTATCACTGAGCAACTCGTCCTCAAGTTGTCTCGGTGTGATACTTTTATATCTCATTAAGCTTGACCAATCATACGGACACGTGATCTACAACACCTTGTATGATCTAACTTATATATGAGATAAATGGACACATATATATATATATATATATATATATATATATATATATATATATGCAATCAAGTAAACAATTCGGATAGGAGATTGTAATAGTGGTAACAAGAAACATTGTATACAAGCTCAACCAAACTACTTTCGATTATCTGAATCCAACACTCCCAGCTCACTACACCGGGTACACCACAACAAAATGGTGTGTCAGTGCGAAGAAATATGACTCTTTTAGAAATGGTTAGATCGATGATGAGTTATGCAACATCGCCTATTTCGTTCTGGGGGTATGCCTTAGAAACAACAGCATACTTGCTCAATCTAGTACCATCCAAGTTAGTTGAAAAGACCCGTTCGAGTTGTGGTTTGGTATGAGCCTGGTTTAAACCACATAAGGATATGAGTAGTCCGGCATATGTCTTTGAACAAGAAGGCGACAAGTTGGAGTCTAGATCGAAGCAAGATTGTTTATTAGCTATCCTAGAGGAGCGAATGGTGGTTATTTCAATAGTCTAAGGATCATAAGGTCATTATTAGCACTAATACCGATTCTTAGAAGAGGATTATATGAAAACCATAAATCCAAAGTTGAAATCATTCTTGAGAATTAGAAGATGATAGTATTCGCCACCGATTAAGCTAAAAGTGCGAGATGTAGGTATCAGTGGGAGGATCGACACCGATACTTCAAGAAATTGAAGTGTGTCGAGTTCCTTGGAGATATTGGCCGTCAAGTGGCTCTATCTAGCAAGTTGTGCAAGATGAGAACCACAATTCTGCACCCACCGTTGCCATTGTGCGATGGCGCCTCGTCGTAGTGGGAGGTTGTTCATCAACCCGGCGATTTATGTTCGTGGGTGAATCTTGGTTTAGTCGGAAGCGGCGGCAATAATCGACCCATGGACATACGGTGAAGCGTCTGAAGACATTGATGCAAGATCATGGCACACGCTATGGACTTAGAAATTGAGTCCATAACGACTATGGATGTATATGAAAGACACCTCTACCGGATGGCGAGGAAGCCGTAGGTAGTAAGTGGGTATCTGAGAGGAAGAGATTCGGATGGAGAGGTTTGGCTTTTAAAGCCGGGCTTGCGGTACACTCAGTTGAGGGCATCGATTTCGATGAGACCTTTTCGCTGTAGCATTGCTCAAGTCCATCATAATTCTTACGGCCATAGCAGCCCACTTAAACCTCGAGGTTTGGCAAATGGATGTGAAAACCGCTTTTCTAAACGGTTACCTTGAAGAAGGTAGAGACATCTATCTGCAGCAACCCGAAGGTTATGTGGTGAAGGGTGAAGAGCATCTACTTTGGAAGGTTAAGAAGTCCATTTATGGACTCAAGCAAGCTTCCCGATCATGGAACTTGCGCTTTGAAGAGGTGGTAAAATCCTATGGATTTACCCAGTTGTCTAGCGAAAGTTGCGTGTATCGTTTGGATGTCAGCGGTGAAGTGGTATTTCTTGCACTTTACGTAGATGACATCCTTCTACTAGCGACAATGTGAAGTTGTTATCGGGCGTAAAGAGTTGGTTATCCGATCGGTTTCAAATGAAAGACTTAGGAGATACGTACATTCTTGGGATCAAGGTTTCGAGATCGCAAGAGAAAAATGTTGAGCTTATCTCGGGCGTCTTACATTGATCTTGTGATTACTCGTTATTGTATGCAAACCGCCAAGAAAGGATTTCTACCTTTCGGGCATGGTGTTCCTTTATCTAAGGAGCGATCACCTATGATTGCAAAGAGATAGAGGAAATGAGACAAGTTCCTACGCCCGCCGTAGGAAGTCTCATGTATGCAATCTTATGTACGAGACCGATATACGCTATCACGGTAGGCATAATAGCTAGATATCGGTCTAACCTGGATAAGCTCATTGAATTGCGATAAAGCATATCTGAAAGTACGAAAAGGACTCGAGATTATAGGCTGGTTTACCATGCGAGATAGTCTAATGTCTTTGGGTTATTCGGACTCGATTTCAAGTGACCGTGATGAGAAAAAGTCTACCTCAGGCAATGTGTTTACCTTGGGAGGAGGAGCCATATCCTGTCGGAGTGCAAAGCAGCGATGCATTGGGAACTCTACCATGGAAGCTGAATATGTAGCCGTTTCGGAGGCTGCTAAAGAGGTGTATGGTTCGAGAACTACCTCATGGATCTAGATTTGGTACCTGGTTTGCCCAAGAGTATCATAGTTTACTGTGATAACTCGGTGCGATGGAAAACTCGAAGGAACCACGGACCCACAAGGCAACCAAACACATAGAGAGAAAGTATCATGTCATACGAAATCGTTAGGCGAGGAGCGTCTTGATTGAAAAGATTGATCTGCGGATAACCTAGTGACCCATTCACAAAAGCACGCCGCAAAAAGTCAACGAAGAGCATGTTCTAGGACTTGGATTGCGCATCATGGCACCCACTTAGAAAGGAAACTTTTGTATAAGTGAGAGAAGCAAAGTGATGGTGTTGTTTGTAATAGCTAGTAGAAAGACACATTGTATACTAAAGTTTGCTTTAGTATAAGTGGGAGATTGTTGGATTTGTATCTTTGGGCGGTTTTGGTTGAGCTTGTATCTGATGTTTCATGTTACCACTATTACAATCTCTTATCGAATTATTTACTTGATTGCATATGTATGTCCTTTATCTCATATATAAGTTAGATCATACGATGTGTTGTAGATCACGAAGTCCGTATGATTGGTTAAGCAATGAGATATAAAAGAATAACGATTGAGACAACTTGAGGACGAGTTGTCGGTATAAGTGCATGTATAGATAAGAAGTAACTTGACTTGGTTGCTTGTCATCTTTGATGCGTCTCGGCGTATTGATGGATCACGGTGAGATGAGTTCTTCTATCGACCTTCGTGAAGAACTGAGATCTCGGTGACTTTCGTTGATCTAAATCTCGATAAGGTATTAGGTGAGTATGAGTTCTTGACCATCACTGACTTGTTATGGGTGAGGTTACATGAGATAACCAATTCTGCATCTTGGATGGTGGCGTGCTTGTATGTCATGCTAGTTACTTGTCGAGTCACCGTATCCGTTTAAGATGATGGCGTCCCCTAAGGAGCTCAAAAGTTTATTGTACTAAACCCTGCAGGTTGAGTTATCTCAAGTATAATAATAAGGTTGAGTGGTACTACTTAAGGAATTAAAGATATTAATTATTTTAAGTAGTCAGAACGTTGTAAATAATTAATGGACGTACGATATCTTAAATACGGGGATTCGTGAAGTCTAAATGCGAGCCCGACTCAACTTCGAAAATAAAGGGGTAAGTCAACATTTATTCTCTAGTGGCATGAATAAATGTTTATGAATTAATTTATGTTACGGTGAACATAAGATAATTAATTTATTGATGCCCATCTTTATTCCTGCATTTGATCCCTGGCTGGTCCATCCGGGCACGGAGCTTAGTGAAAATCGTCACCTCCCTTAAAGTCCTCTTGAGACTCTGTTTGATCCTCTCTATCTTAAGTGATATTATTATATTTATTAGATATGCATAAATCCTATCATGATAGGATTTGGGGTTGCGTATAAATATAAGGTGAGAGAAAATCAAGGCTAATGCTTAGCTAATATTTTTAGAATTACACCTTTCAAAGTGTGAGATTTTGAAAGCTTCAAAGGGAGGAAGAAGGCGAATTTCTATAGACTCTCCATAGATTGTCCTCACTCGACATTGGAGTTTAGCAATCGGGATACGATCAAAAGATCAAAGCAAGAGTCTTGATCCATTCTTTCCGACAAATTCGCGGTAAACACGAAAAACACCTACGTGTTGCGATTAATTATATAGGTGCATGCTAGGTATATAATCAATGTATGGTGAATTAAACATCCAAGATAGATCTCGGAGAGGTTAAAATCGATTTCCCTACAAGCTGAACATAAGATAATTAATTTATTTGAGGCCCATCTTTATTCCTTGCATTTGATCTCTGGGCTGGCCCATCAAGGCCTTTTAGCTTGAGAATTTCGAAATTTTCCTTGTAGAGTCCCTCTGGGACTCTGTCTTGATCCTCTCTATCTTAAGTGATATTATTATATTTATTAGATATGCATAAATCCTTTCATGATAGGATTTAGGGTTGCATTATAAATATAAGGTGAGAGAGAAAATCAAGGGCTAATGCTTAGCTAATATTTTCGAGAATTGCTATTCCAAAATAGAAGATTTTCGAAAACTTTGAGAAAAGGAAGAAGGCGAATTTCTATAGCACTCTCCATAGATTGTCCTCACTCGGCATTGGAGTTTAGGCAATCGAGATACAGTCCAGAAGATCAAAACACGAGTCTTGATCCATTCTTTCCCGACAAATTCGCAGGTAAATATAAGAAAACACCTACATGTTGCAATTAATTATATAGGTGCATGCTAAGTATATAATTAATGTATAATGAATTAAACATTCAAGATAGATCATCGGGAGATGGTTAAAATCATATTTCCCTTCACCTGGTAGCTCTCCACAAAGTGATTCTTCTACAAATGAAGAATCGTAACTGCCGATGTCTCACAAAGAGACTAGGAAGAAATAGCCCAAAGCAGTGAGAAAAAAGAAAAAGTTGTGAGAGATAATCCAAGAGGAGCAACGACACTTTTTTCTTTTTAATACGGTTAAAGTACAATAAAGATGAACTCTCTTTAAAGAGATAGGAGGTTGTCAAAAAAAATAAAATAAAGAGAGAATAAGTTTGGATCAAATTTAGGCCAACTAAAAAAAAACAAAACATGGATAAAACTGGGAAAATGTTTTTGTAAAATCTGCAGGTAATTTACAAGAAAGTACAAAAATAAGATTATTAGAGAATAATGTCTGAAACTGCCGTATCTGAATTTTATCTACAAAAAAAAGACATAACAGCCAATGGGAACACCTATATTTGGCGGATTGTGATGAGGAATTTCTTGTTGAGAATATCAAGAATGTGGCAGAGGACAAATGTTGTTTTTCTTCGAACAGGTCTGAAGAAACTGCTTTTTGCTTTTGAATGGGAATTTTCCTCTTTCTTGTCCCAAGGGACAGGAGTGAGAGCCATGATTGAGAGTTGCTAGTGGGAAGGCGTACTGAGAAAAGAAGGATTCGAGACACGATTTGAAGGTTGTTGTTGCTGTCATTTTACTGCTATCTCATTTTCTCAACCAAATGTGGATAAGGTTTATGCTAGATCTTGCTCTCGCCAGATAGAATTGAATATTTTGATACGTGACTTTTCTCATATTCATATATTTGAATCGAGATTTTTATAGATCTATTAGATTTTATTTAGATTTGCATGTAATTTAAAAAGAAGTTGGTATATGATATTAATATATACTCATTCCGTCCCAATATTCATGATACGTTTCTTTTTGCATGTAGATTAAGGAGAATTATATTTTGTGTGTAAAGTAGTTAGTGACACGAAATTCGAGATATTTTTTAGAGTAAAATTATTTCTTTTTTTGGAAATTGGCCAATTTAATGGGACAGTTCAAAAAGAAAAACGAGTCAATAATAATAGGACGAAGGGATTACATTATAAATACAATATAGATGTTTGGATAATATATGATAGGATATGGGGCCCAACCGTTCAAGCCCAATAGCAGGCGCCCAAACGAATGGGCCTGACCTAGCAACCGGCCTACGGTTCGTTAAAGCCCAATATCTAAAGCCTATTCAAGATCAAATGTAAGAAAAGATATTGAAGGAGATATTCAAGGATCGGATCACACAAAGAGATCGGATCACACAAGGCAATAGATCCATGGTAATCTTGAGGGATCCACAACATGTATAAATAGAGGTTAGATTGAAGGTAGAAAGGGAGCAACTATTGAATACTCGAGTTTTTAGATACATTCATTGTAATCGAACATAGTGAAAGTATTGAGGAATCATACCTTACCTCCGTGGACGTAGATATTTTCCTTGATCGAACCACGTAAAAACCTCTCGTGTTCTTTATCGTTTTTACAAACTCACACGCTAGATTTATCAATATACATAATTAAATACTTATATAATTAAATAATGTAGAATGTTGGAGAAGAAATGTACACATGCAACAAGAGATTAAAACAGTGGTGTTTGATCGGCCACAGATACAGCTTAATAATTGTCGGTGTTGATGGGTGGTATTTGACTGATGGTGCGATGAAGATGAAAATTTTTAACATATTTTGGATGTGAAATTAGTGGAATGAAAAGATATGTCAATTACTTTCCAAATGACATGTGTACTATGCGTCATTCGAATTGGAGTAAAATCTAGTAAATTGAAAAAAAAAAAAAAACTCAATTCAAATATATATGAATATAAGAAAGGCCAGGGACGGAGCCACGTTGGGACCTGGGGGACCTATGGGCCCCCCCAACTTTTTTGTAAAAAAAAGTACTAGTATTAGTAAGGTGTAAATAATATAAAGATCTTAGCTAGCTTAATTGGTTAAGTTGCACATCTTTCAGTGCATCCATCCGTGTTCGATTCTTGCTGGGGGCGTGTAATGCCATTTTTTTTAGTTCTCTTTCTCTCTCCCATTATATACTACTATATTTTTAGTTATACTCCCAACTATTTTTACTATATATCGTTTTCTAAATTTCCTTATTTTAAATTTATTTGACATTTTAGAATGAAGCACCAAAATTATCCTCATTAATTGGAGTATTGATTCTCATCATCAGTTTCAAATCCTATTTTTCATGTATTCAACTAAATAATAATTATCTCATTAACGATTAATTATCATTGATTAAGGTAATTTGGGTAAAAAAAATTTTAGTAATCTGTGTGCAAACGATATTTAATAAAAATATGAGGGAGTATTTTTTTTCTCTCCCCATTAATTTATTATCTTCTTTTTTATTTAATTTATCCAATTTTTAAAGTCTTTCTCCTTTTGTGTGCTCTTATTTTTTATCTAATTTATATTATGTTGATAAAATAATATATATATACAAATAATAAATCTTTATATATGAATTAATATGATCAATTAAATTTTATAAAGATTATGATAAACTTATTCTATGACAACAACAATTGAAGACATCCAAGTTATTTGAAATCTCATTTTAAGCCCTAAAGATGTTGCTAATGATAGAGATCAAAATATAACTTTGTTTAATATTTGAGAATTATTTTAGAAACATAAGTGTTGATACATCTTTATTATCACAAGTTATTTTTTCGAAAGTCTAAGAATACAATTTACCGTTCTTTATCCAACATTATGTCAAATAAGTATCATTTTAGTCCAACTCTAAACTACCCGAAATTTTAAATATTATGTAGTTATCATCATATTTTATTTTAATCATACACATTTTATGTAAAGCTATTCACTTAAACCAAATTCCATACAAATACGAAAATACATCATTTCGATGCAAAATCCATATCAAAATGATACTAAATATTGGATTTGCTCTTTTTGTTCATGTCATGAGATGATCATGCTTTTTAATTTTTTTTAACATTGTCATATAATTCAAATAATATTAAACTATTATTAAAATTGTTATAATTAGTTTTTTTTTTAATTGCACTTATACCTTCTCAAATTTATAATTATTTGGGCCCCCAAAAAAATATGTTTGGCTCCGTCACTGAGAAAGGCCGTGTCAAAAAATTAAGATCGATGCACGGAGAGCGTGACGTAGCATATAACTTACCATCAAATGAGAAATTCTTTTTTCCTTTCTTTTTTAAACAAATTTCAATCATATATTTCGGTTTATCAATAATTGACACATGATACATGCACCTTTTTTTTTCTCATTTCTGTTGTATTGCATACTGTGTAATTTATATTGGTAATACTGAGAATATGATATTAATATTGTAAGTTGATGGTTATTGTGTAGGAATCGACCTAATATTTTTGATAAAATAATTTGGGCCGTGAATTCAGACGAAGCAAATTATGAAGGCCCATTTCGTAAATACAAATGCATTGTTCATTAAGAATAAGGAGTCTTATTAAATAAATCTGAACACCTTCAATATATATTGACTTATCATAACTAGAGATGACAATGGATCTCGGACCCGATCCAAATCCATGGATCCAGATCCATTTTTCAGGATCTGGATCCTCAAAAAATTGGACCCGATGGATCTGGATTGGATCTGGATCCTACTCCATATTCGGATCCGAATAAAGATTTAGTTTTGAGACCGGGCAGGTCCGGATCCGCCCGTAGATCCATTTATATATATATACCTAACCCCAACTTAAAACTCATCAATTTCCTTTTTCAAATTCTCCCAAAACAAATATGCTCCAAATTTCATTTCAAATTCTCTCAATTATGTATTAATCGGCATTCACGACGGATCGCGCCACTTACACCACTGACGATCAAGTTGTTTGTTTTTCCTACTTTATAGTAAATTTGTAACTAATGTCTTCTAATATAGTGATAATTGTAAAAATTCTAAATAATTATTATAGTATTATTGTGTATTTAGATTATTATGGTGTTACTGTGAATTATAGTTGATTTATAATTTATTTTAGAAGCGAAAACATATGAATCCGGGTCTAAACTCTGGACCCTGTGGATCTAATTTTTTTTGGATCCAATGGATCTGGATCGGATCCGGACCAAATAAAAAAAATTGGATCAGGATCTGGACCTAGTCAGATCCGGTCCAGATCCGACCCATTGCCATCCCTAATCTTAAGTATTATTATGTTAGTCTCCAATCCTGTCATACAGAAGCATGTAAATATAATAGAACGATTTAATTATTCTTCTTCATTAAAAAAAGTTAAAAAAAAAAAAGAAAAACATCAATTTGGGAAATATTAACAAAACCAAAATCTCATAAATATCAAATATGAGTTTTGATCAATTAATTGCAGTTTTACCATAATGTACAATGACAAGGGAATCAAGAAGAACAATGCCGTCATTGTTTTGACAAATACGAATAACTCCAAGTTACTAAGGAACAGAACCAATGACCTTGCTCAAAATAAAAAGAAAAAGAAAAAACGGACAGAATCAGTGACCAACAAGTTTAATTCTAAATCTTTATGAAGCTGACTAAATAAAATAATTAGAGCAGATTTTAATGAAAAAAACAAAAAGGGGTATATTGTCTTATCTTGTTGGGGTTACCCCAGAAGTCACATGAAAAGACTACAACAATGTCATTCTTTTATTTTAGATTTTAAGAATTGCGTCAGCGTGGATAATAATTAAAACAGAAATATTGTCTTCTAATAATAAAACTCATTGTTTATATAGCCGGGGAAAATATAAATTAGCAAATGTAATTGGGCCGGCAGACCAGAAACGATTATATCCTCTTAATTTTTTGAGAAAATAAAAAGTGATGACAAAGTTAAAAATTTTGATCGATTGGTCGAAAATTATATTGTTTTTTTTAGTTGGAAAATTATATTCCTAGTTACTAAGTTCTTATGTGATTTGAATGTTTATTTTAAAATCTTAGATTTTAATCACTATCACTTTAACCTTGTCAAGACTTCTTTAATTGATTTGGTACAGACAAGAAGATCCTACATTGAAATTCAATTTTAGTTACTTTAATAAAAATAAAAATTAGTAACAATTAAAATTAATTTAAACTTGAAACGACTCATCACGGTCCTATAATATCACTAAGTTACTTCAAATGCGTCTGATATTTTGTCTGAGACTTATCCATATCCAAAGCAAATCCAACTTTTACATATGTCTATTATATATATTCATCAATCATTACATTATAAATGTAATAACACATAAAAGAACAGAAAAACTTGAGTGAGAATGATAAAAACATACAAATAACTAAAATTCAAATATAAACTCATAGCTGATGATGTCTTTGTACTATGTTATTATATTTTTTTATCGTGATTGAATATTTGAATATTAACATGTTTTATAATTTTGAATTGTAAGATATCATTAAGAGATATAAAATTAGATCGAGCCAAAACAAAATACTAGCCACAACTTAATAAACATATAAAAACAGAAACTCTGACCATAATAATTCTGCCGGGTTCACGCACCTTCATTTAGTCTATTGACATAAAAAGTAATTAGTCTTTATATGTCATTAAGTTTGTAACTAGTACCTTGTTTTCATTGAGTTAAGTCATGCCATCTATGATAATATATCCATAAATAATATATTTATAATTATATTCCTATTTGATTGTGCTTGAATTCAAATCTTACCTTGTTTTACGATTTTGACCCGTAATCAAAATAACAATTAAAAAGAGACAAAATCGAATATGTTCATTTTGCTTAATAAAACAAAGTACTAACATAATAAATATATAAGAATTAGAGGGTGTTTGACTGAGCTTATAAGCTTCCCAAAAATAACTTTTAAACTGTTTTTTTAAGGTTGCTAGTACGTTGTTTTCACTAAGTTTAAGTGGCTGTTTTTCACAGTTGACTGAAAAGAAAAAAGCAACATGCCATGTACAGTATTTGATCAATGGCCAAACAAGAACTAAACCCGAAATTCTCCAAGCCAAATTAATTCTAAAAAAAACCCCCCCCAAATTATTCAAACTTCTTCACACATCATCATCAATTTATCATCATCTTTTTTCACAAAGAATGAAAACTAGCAGATTTCTCATCCTGCTCCCTTATAGACCTGATCACATCAGCAACCTCCGCAACGCTGGGCCTCACTTCCGACGAAGTGTTGATGCATTTCAGCGCCACCTGCAGCAGCATCACCATCCTCTCCTCGCTCGCTCCTTCCATGACGAGCGCCTTATCGAATACCTCGACTGTCCACTCCTCCCTTATCGTGCAGTTCACCCACCTCGCGAGCTCCAGCCCGTTGTTCTGCACCACTTTCCCGTCAGGAGCTCGAAGCAGAACTCCCAGGCTGGAGATGTCTCCTTGCAAGGCGCTGGTTCTCTCCGAGGCTGTCATCATTGCAGGCGAGGAAGGATTCGTGGATCTCGACCTCGGCCAAGCCGTACTCGCTGATGAGGGGCTCCATCTCCTTGCTTAGAAAGATGTTGGAGGATTTCAAGTTTCCGTGAGCGATTCCGTCGGCTTTGAGGCCTTGATGCATGAACGCCAGCGCCCCCGCGATTTTGGCCGCGACGTTGATTCGGCTTCCCCAGTCAAAGTTCCGGCCGGTTTTGGGTCCTGTTTTGATATAACACGACGATATGAAACTAACACTATGATAATAGCGTTTGAAGGCATAAGTTTTAGTCAAACTGCAATTATAAACACCAGTTTCAGACTTTGATCGACACATCCCCCAAATTAGTCAAACTTTTGATTTCAAACAAATTCTCATCATTTAAGCATTTGATTCGAGAATCAAAGTTGGAGTTTTGACTGATTTGGGGAGAATAACATTTTGACATATGAATCAATGTCTAATATTAGTTGATCAATTTTTTATATATAAAAGTTTCAAGTATTTGTTGTCGTTGTCGAATATGTTGGTGCTCCAACGATATTTATCGCGGTTAAATGTGCTGAACATCAACATATATACCCAAATGTTAATGTCCTGAAACCTATCACATTTGATTTCTCGAATTAAGGCCTTAAACAATAAGAATTTAGTTGAAATGGAAAGTTTAAACAAATCTATCGATTTTTTGGATAATCTCAACTGGTACAAATCGAAAGATTAGGTATTGCCTTGTCAAGGTCAGGAAATGGTCATGTGTTATAACGGTCATAAACCAAACGAAAACACTAAATTGATGAGAGAGAGAAAGAGAGAGTTTACCATGAAGATGGTTGAAGAGACTGCCATTCTCTTGAAAATGATAGACCAAGAGCTTCTCCTGCCTCGAACAATAGAATGCAACAATCGGCATCACATTCGGATGCTTAACTTGATCAATCCTCTGCATCCTAATCTTGAACTCATCTCTTCAATCTCCCAATCCCTAATCCACTTCACCACCAAATTCACGCCGGCGTCCACCGTCACTTTATACAGGCTGCCGTGCCTTCCGCGGCTAATCAGCTCCGCCGGCGACCGGAGCAGATCCTCGAACTTCAGACCATTCATCAGCGCACTACACAAAACAGTCAGCGACGAAGAATTCTTCCGCTCTCTGGCGTTATCGAAAACTCCGACCTATTTCCGCTGGCCACCTTCGACTCGCTCGACGATCCGCTAATCTTGTCGTTTATGATGTCTCTGAAACCCCTTCTTCGCCGCCGCATCTTCCTTCTCTCCACGTGCAGTCTTCTTCATGAGTTTGAAGGCGACGAGCAGCATGACGATCACGCCAATCAAAGCGTAGCCGGAGTAAATGAAGTAGTCCTTCTTAGATGAAGCGCTTTTCTTTCTCGGCGGAGGCGGGCAAGCGTTAGGCAACGGTGGTCCACACAGCCGAGGATTGCCTAAAAACCTCGACGCGTTTAAACCACCGCCGCCGGCGGGGATATCGCCACTGAGATCGTTGTTGGAAACATTGAACTCTTCAAGATTGGAGAAGTCGAAATTTGGTATGCTTCCATTCAACCGATTATTCTGAGCGAGAAAAGTGAGCAGGCCGGAGATTCTAGAAAGATCCGGGATGCCGCCGGAGAAGCCGTTGTCGGAAACGTCGAATCTCTTGAGATTCTTCAGACTAGAGAGAAACGGGAGGCTTCCTGACAGCCTGTTTCCGTGTAGATATATGTGGGTGAGTTTGCTGCATTTTGAGATATCCTCCGGCAGCGCTCGGCGACGCCGTTGGAGTTAAGGCTGAGGAGGGTTATTGAAGCGGCAGTGCAGAGGGCGGAGGCGTCGATGGCCCCCGTGAGGTTGAGCTCGTCCAGGACTACTTTCTTGACGGTGGCCGTGTTGTTATAACATGTGATTCCTTTCCAATCATCATTGCATGGGTCGGAACTCGTATTCCAACCCCAGTTTGCTTTCCTCGGGATGTCATTTCCAAGGGACAGGGTTTTCATGAACAGGGCGAGTGCGTTTCGCACTTCCTCTGTTTCTGCATTCAATGGTGAAATGAGAATCCATATGGTTAAGATTAACCACAATTGAGCTCGATTAATCATCTTGATCAATATAATGAAAGACAATGGTGTTATAGTTATAACAACATTTAACTTTGTTAAAAACCGCTGCAAGAACGCCAATTGGCTGAATTGACAATGAGTTCGTAGCTAGTGATCATGAATATTAAATGGGAATGCTGACGGATACTAACGACTGCGAAAACAGTGGAATGAGTTTTATGAGTAGTACTAGAGAGAGAAAGAGAAGTATATATATGCGCCGGCAAAGGTAGAAAGGATCATTTTTTATATATGTTTAATGGGGATGGGTTGAAGCGGTCATATACGAATTTTGTTGTTTTTGATGAACTCATTCCATATGGCTAATCAGCTTCTTAGTTGGAGAATTATCGAGCTAGATTAATTAAATTTTTTAGTTGAACTGTATTGGTAATTGAGTGGTTGAATGGTATATCAGGAGCTACTTCATAGTTTAATCAAATACTGTATTAAAAAGTTGCGTAAAACTGTCTTATCATTTGAAATTCGTAAAACAATTTATATGACTCGCCGTATCAATAATGGATATAGATAGATGTATTGGAGCTCAACCATATTGGGGGGCTAAGACTAATTAATGAATAAGATGAGGCATTTCTCTCTTTCTATGAAAAGAACAAAGCTAGTAAATAAAAGGGAAACATACCAAATAGCCCATTGAGCTCGATTATTATGTGGGTGCATATTGTCGTTGATGGATTTGTTACACCTGACCTTCTCAATTTAAGAAAAGGGACATTAATAGATTATATTACAATGTTTGTACTTTTTTCACTTAGTGTTCCAACGTTACTATATTGTTATTAAAAATTTTAATGTTTCAAAAAAATTATATTAATATCATGTTGAACGATTCACGACGAACAAACGCTTATGTGACTGTCGGAGAATCATATTGGACGCCACGTAAATAAAAAAATAGAAAAAATATGTGAAAAAAACTCTAATATACATCTTCTCTCTCACTCTCTCTTCTCAACTCCAAATTTGCCACAGTCTCTCTCAGCAGCTCGGCAACCGATGAGGAGCCGTCGCCGACACCTGCTCAAATCCAACGGCTTCCATCTCCTCCCATCTGCCATAATTCAGAGGAGTTGTTGATTTCTCCTATCCTTTGATTTTTTTGGTTGACGGTATTATAAAAGGAAGCAACTTTATCATCTTGACTTTTCTGCTTTTGGATTCTATGTTAGGAGGAAAGTGTGTGGGGAATGGCATGAGTAGAGGGTCATCATCTTTCCTTTGATAATATGAAGATTATCGGCTGTGGTGGTGGTGGAATGGGGGTGGGGTGAGGATTAGTGAGTGGAAGGATATTCCCACGGAGCTGTTGATGAGGATTTTGTCTCTGCTCGATGTTCCGACAGCGGTGGTGGCGTCTGGTGTGTGCCATTGCAGGAGGGATGCCATTCCTTGGGGCCTTATTAATCTCTAGGAGGCGACGCCGATGGGACGAAGGCGCCGAGGAAACAGTGTGCAGCACGGAATTGGGGTTGAGGGCGTTATAGGCGGCATGACAAACTTAGGTGAAGAGGCGAAGGCGTGCCGCGTGAGGGCTGCATGGCGGCGATAGAGAAAATTAGAGAGCAAAGAAAGAAGTACGATGGGGAGATGAGAGAGGTTCGAGTGAGAGCTTAGAATTAGAAGAGAGAGAGAGATTATAATTAGAATTTAGAAATTGAAGACAAAAGGGGATCATGAAAGCCAACTATGGTGGTTGCCAGATTTGAGGAGGCGACGACTCCTCGTCGGTTGTTGAGGGATTGAAAGAGGTGGTGGTAGATCTGGAGTTAAGAATAGAGAGTGAGAGAGAAGATGGTGAATGTGTTTAGAAATTTTCCTTATTTTTTTATTTTTTTATTTACGTGATGTCCAACATAGTTCTATGATAGTTACATGAGCGTTTGTTCGCGGAAAATCGATCAGTATGACACTAATAATTTTTTTTTGAAAAATTAAAGATTTTAATAACAATATGCTAATATTTGGACATTAAGTAAAAAAGGTCAAAACGTTGAGATATAATATGTTATTACCCTTAAGAAAATGACTCTTGTTGCTCCTCATTTCGATGGTATTAGTTAGAGCTGGAAAATGAATGGGTGGGGCTGGCCAAAGACACTTTTATTGGGTTGGTCCGGCCCAACTCAAAATCTTTTGGGCTTAAATTTTGGCAGCCTAGTCCAGCCCCTTCTTGGCTGATCAATAAGATATCGTAACTAAGCATTATCTATTGTAGTCAATTTGTAATGATGTCATATCACGTAAGCCGAAAGCGTGAAAAGACAGAAAATAATAAATACATATGCTTCACAATTATCCAGGCTATAAACAAAGGTGTTGATAGATATGATAAAAGATGAGAAAATAAATAATAAAAGTAAAGTAAAACAAGTTAGAAGAATATCAAAGTAAAAGACTAATCATAGAGAATGTAATAATATACTAGAAAATCACAATCAATTTATAGCTCTATTAACCACAATTAAGTCAATTCAGATGAAGAATAGCATAAATAACATAGTCTCCTAAATCGGGTAGCCTATAATAGTAGATTAATATATGTGCTATCTCCTTAGGTCTGAAGAACACATAAAAACTCCAAAAAATACATAAGATTTATTCTCCTACAATTAATACTAAAACCGTCAAGTCTTTAGATTAATTGTATTATGAATTCATGAATTCGATCACCTAATTAAAACTGCTAAGTCTTTAATCAGGCAACTAGCCTGCATTAAAAATGATCAGTTATCTAGCATAAAATAGCACCGAAAATTATAAATTATAAATCATAAATTGACAGGTAAATAGGCTCCATAGATCAATTACATAAATTTCTACTACATAATATAGTCCATAAAATCAATAGAAATTTAGTTACATAACAAGAATTAAATAGAAATAAATAAATAAAAACATAATTGAATTAAATAATAAAATCAATGTAATAATTCCAAAATGAAAAATCTTGAAGTCTAAACTGAAAAATAATAAAATCTCGGCTCTTACAGTGAAATCTAAAAATAAAGTCTAACTCTGAAAAATATAAAAAAGAATGAATGAGCACATTTATATAATGTTAAGAGGGGATATTTATAAGTGGAGAAGGCTCTTGAATCTTAAAAGGAATATCAATAATAGATGGGCTCAAAAATACAAGAAAAATGAAAAATTCGAAAAAATCGTGAAAATAGGAAAAAAAATAAAAATTTCTCGCACTGTTCGTGATACTGTCCATGGCAGACTACGCGACTTTCTTGTTTTGGCTCGTTCTCTCTTGTCCGAACTCCAGTTTAAGAACTGTTTGCGTCCACAGACTTCTATCGAGATGTAGTTTAATAATATTAATTAGTTTTCCAATTATCCTAGAAAATGATAAAAAAATTTCTAAGATTATCAATTCTTCAAAATAATACAAAACTAAATAATACTCTATACAAACATGATTTTCAACATCAACTAAGAGTAAAATAAGCATAATAAATTATTGAAAATCCATGTTTGTCATGTGCCACCGTGTGGGTGGGCCAAACTCGCCGAATACTTTAATTTTTTATTTTTTTTTATTTTTTATATATAAAAAATCATTTCTCTTAGTAAAAAAAAGATGAAAACATAATATATGATAACATCATAACAATTATCATAGTAAGTTTAATAATATCATAATATATTTTATAATGTTTGCACATATTATAATGGCCGATGGGTTGAAGCGGTCATATACGAATTTTGTTGTTTTTGATGAACTCATTCCATATGGCTAATCAGCTTCTTAGTTGGAGAATTATCGAGCTAGATTAATTAAATTTTTTAGTTGAACTGTATTGGTAACTGGGTGGTTGAATGGTATATATCAGGAGCTAGTTCATAGTTTAATCAAATACTGTGTTAAAAAGTTGCGTAAAACTGTCTTATCATTTGAAATTCGTAAAACAATTTATATGACTCTCCGTATCATTATTGGAGCTCAACCATATTGGGGGGGCTAAGACTAATTAATGAATAAAATGAGGCATTTCATTCTTTCTGTGAAAAGAATAAAGCTAATTAAATAAAAGGGGAAAGATTCCAAATAGCCCATTGAGCTCGATTATTATGTGGGTGCATTTGTCGTTGATGGATTTCTTACACCTGACCTTCTCAATTTAAGAAAAGGGACATTAATAGATTATATTACAATGTTTGTAATTTTTTCACTTAGTGTCAACGTTATTATATTGTTATTAAAAATTTTAATGTTTCAAAAAAATTATATTAATATCATGTCGAACGATTTACAACGAACAAACGCTTATGTGGTTGTCGGAGAATGATATTGGACGCCACGTCAATAAAAAATAGAAAAAATATGTGAACAAAACTCTAATATACATCCACCCTCTTCTCTCTCTCTCCTATAACTCCAAATTTGCCACCGTCTCTCTTAGCAGCTCGGCAACCGATGAGGAGCCGTCGCCGACACCTCCTCAAATCCAGCGGCTTCCATCTCCTCCCCTCTGCCATAATTCAGAGGAGTTGTTGATTTCTCCTATCCTTTGATTCTTTTGGTTTACGGAATTATAAAAGGAAGCAACTTTATCATCTTGACTTTTCTGCTTATGGATTCTATGTTAGGAGGAAAGTGTGTGGGGAATGGCATGAGTAGAGGGTCATCATATTTCCTTTGATAATATGAAGATTATCGGCTGTGATGGTGGTGGAATGGGGGTGGGGTGAGGATTAGTGAGTGGAAGGATATTCCCACATAGCTGTTGATGAGGATTATGTCTCTGCTCGATGTTCCGACAGCGATGGTGGCGTCTGGTGTGCTAGGAAGCACGGGGACGGAGACGGGGACGAAGTACGATAAGATATGGGGAAAAAAATACGTTATTTTTTCAAAAATCAAGATACAAATAGGTTCAAAATACGTTTTTATTAATTAATTTATAATATTTAATATATTATTAATATTATGAGAATATATAAATATAAGTACTTAATTATTAAAATACACAAATGATTGTCTTAGTATAAGAAAAGTTCTTATTTCCAATTCCAAACAAACTAAACAAACTAAATTAGCACCATAGATCCAAAATAAAAATGAAACAGAACACTTATTGCAAGATAAATAATTACATCACAATAATAGTCAATTTAAATAATAAATTAATAATATATAACAGTATTAACTATTAAACTAAAAAAGTCAATCAAAACATTTAATAAATAGAAAATGGAACTAAACACCTCTGCGACTCTACCTGTGCGACGCGATGGTGGGGAGAAGAGAGATGGGCTGGGTGGAACGATGCACGGGATCGACGGCGTGACTGGAGACGGCGGCATGACGGGATGAGGCAGGGCAGGGAGGCGCACGACGTGTGAGAAGGCGCAACGGGGTGAGGCGCGCGACGCGTGAGAAGGCGCGACGGAGCGACGTGGTGCTAGGCGGCGGCGATTCTTCAAGCTTGGAGCTCGATTAGCTTTCTTCAATTTAGGGTTCTTCAAGTTTGGGTTGGTAAGTTTGACTTGGCCAAAACGTATTTGACTATCTGATACGCGTATTTTTCGGACGTATTTTCACGTATTTAAAAAAAGAAAAAAAGAAAAAAACGTGAAAAATATATATTTCTGGTGTATTTGGATGTATTCGTCCCCGGGACGGGGACGCATGGCTGAATAATGTCCCGGTGCTTCATAGCTGGTGTGTGCCATTGCTGGAGGGATGCCATTTCTGGGGGCTTTATTCATCTCTAGGAGGCGATGCCGACGGGACGAAGGCACCGAGGAAACAATGTGCAGGACGGAGTTGGGGTTGAGGGCGTTATAGGCGGTGTGACAAACTTAGGTGAAGAGGCGGAGGTGTGCGGCGTGAGGGCTGCATGGCGGCGATAGAGAAAGTTAGAGAGCAAAGAAAGAAGTACGATGGGGAGATGATAGCTATTAAATGCTTTAAGAGGTTTAATATTAGTTTCAATGGTATAGACGCTACTCCTATATCTCCTCAAGTTCACTATACTAACACTTTTAACTCACCTACTACGTCCACCAGCCACAACTCCATCTCAAAACCCCACATGCTACAAAAGTTGTCTCATCAATCTCCATCTCAGCTTATAATATCTCTACCATATCTCCTACTCATGAAGAAGCTAATTGGTGTCTGGACTCGGGTGCCTCAACACATGTTACAGCTGATATGGCAAATCTACATATTCATACTCCTTATCATGGACAAGACTCTCTCACTGTAGGTAATGACTCATGTCTCCCTATTACTAATGCTGGTTCAGCCTCTCTATCCACTTTATCAACATCATCATTAGTTCTAAAGAATGTTCTATTTGTGCTTAATATTAAGAAGAGTCTTCTTAGCATCTCTCAGTTTATTGCTAACAACAATGTGTTATTAGAGTTTCATTCTTCCTTTTGTTGTGTTAAGGACAAAATCACCAACAAAATTCTGTTTGAGGGCACTCTTAAACAATGTTCTATTTGTGTTAAGGACAAAATCACCATCGACTCTATCATCTCACTCCATCTCGACAACTTCATCAATCTGCTTCAACTTGTCTCAAGACAACTGTATCACCAGAAATTTTTTCCTCCACTATATCTGCTTCAAGATACCAAATGTGGCACCATAGATTAGGTAAACCTTATACTCAAGTCCTAAAAAAAGCCTTGCACGGCCAAAATCTGAATGTAAAGTGGTCACAAAACACCTCCTGTGATGCTTGTGCTATGGGCAAGATACACAGTTTTACCTTTCCTTCTATGCCAGTCAAAACTAATAAACCTTTTTCAAATTGTTCACACTGATCTTTGGGGTCCAAGCTCCATGGTTTCGACTGATGGGTTCAAATACTATATTCATTTTGTGGATGATTTCACTAGATTCAATTGGATATTTCCTTTCATAATAAAACTGAAGTCTATAATATTTTTGTCAACTTCAATGCGTATGTAGAGCGGCAGTTTAACACTATGATCATTAGTCTTCAGTCAGACTGGGGGGAGGGAGAATATAGAAGCCTCAAAAGCTTACTTGATAAACTAGGCATTCAGTTCAGACACTCATGCCTTCACACCCATCAACAAAATGGTCGGGCAGAAAGAAAACATAGGCATATAACTGAAATAGGTCTTACCCTCCTTGTTGCAGCTCATCTTCCTCCAAAATTCTGGTTGGATGCATTCTCTACAACCGTTCATCTTATCGTCTTCCATATCCAAGCCTAAACATTCATCATAAACCAGTTATTTGGTGTGACAACAAGAGTACAACTGGTATTGCTTCTAATCCTGTTTACCATGCACGTACCAAGCATATTGAAATCGATACTCATTTTGTACGAGACAAGGTGCAGAAGAAGGAACTGGATGTCTGTCATATTTCCACTGAAGATCACTGGATGATATATTCATAAAACCGATCCCTGCTATTCGGCTATGTCATCTTCTGGAAAAATTCCCAATAGAAAAATGGTAGTCTTGTTTGTGTAGGGGTTGTATTAGATAATTAAATAGCATAGCAGTTTACGTTCTTTCTGTGCTTCTGTTACATTGCATGCAAGTTTACGTAGCTTTGTTTACAGTTAGTTATTAGACGGTTAACAAGTTTTTTAGGTTGTTAGAGTTAGTTAAAACGAATAGTTAGTAAGTTAAAATCTACGTTTGTATACTCTATAAATATAAAAAGATCTATCGAAATAAACAGTTTTCCTCTTCATTTCATCTTCTTCCTTGGTTTAGCTTGCATTCAAACACTAACTCATGCCACCTACATATGTAGCATGTACAGTTCACAACATAATTGTACGACATTTAAGAATATACAACAAAATTAGGTTATTTCATTCATACCAATCCTTAAATAAGAGCTAGCAAGTACTACGGCAACCTATACCACCAAAACTCTAAAGAATATATTTGTGCAAAGACTAATAGATTAAACGAAAATGAGTACTTTTATATATAAATTAAAGGTAGATAAGAAATGAGATTGCCTTGAGGACTTTCGGTGATTTCCAAAATTAAATGTAAAATTAATTTGTAGACATACATTCTATCTAAATGAAGTATCACTTGCTTCACATAGCTAAAAGAAGAACTAGACTATTGTAAAATGGTGCATACAAAATAAACGATGAGATTTAATCATAACTAGATTTCATCTTTTATCTTATTTTATTTTTATTAAAGTAAGTGTAGTAATAAAAGTAATTCATAAAGCACACCAAAACAAAATTCTATCATAACTAATTTAATTAGCGGAAATTAACCCCTTCCATCCACCTTAATATATCATCGTTTCGAATAACGAATTAAACTATACATTGTGCTCTCTGTCCTACGACTTCTTTATCAAGAAAAAACCTATGTAAATTAAAATTTTACACTAATTAATACTAACCAACTTTGACTATACACATAATTTTATTATGTAAATGGAGCGAGGAATTCATACCACGGCCGGTCACTGGCAAAAATTATTTGCCATTTGGCTATTTGTGTTGATTGCTCGAGTCTATAGCCAAGATCAACCACCCTTCGGCCTTCACACCTATCAAAGATGCTCAACAAAGAAAAGCAGGTATATATTTGTCGTGAACAAAATTTATTCAAAGCGAATTAAAAGTAATCGATTTTCGTCCACCAAAAGTTTGCATTATTTTAATGATCACAATTTTAATAAATTGCAATAAGTGTAAAATGGGTTGAGATAATAAATGCATAGATTAATGAGTAGTTGGATTAAAAGGTTGGTACGAAGATAATAAATGAAAATGTTAATGGACAGTGAGTAAAAAAATGAGTCATATGTAATATTTTATAAATAATTTGATAGATTGAGGATAAAAATTATGAAATTTATTTTTCTTAAAATGGAAAATATAAGCTTATGGTGGAGAGATCGAAAAAAAAAATTAAATGTAAATTTTGGATGGGTAAAAGGAGTACTATTTACCAACGAACGGTCAATTTAAATGAATGGTCTTCTCTACGAACGTTGATAATTTTATTCAATGTAAATTATACTTGCTAATTACATAATAAGAAATAAATGATAATTTTTTTAATGTAAGTGATATTTTTCTTAAGAACAAATAATATTTTTATCCGTTCGTACTGTTTGAATGGATATACAGAAATTTTTGTGATTTTAAATAAATCCAATTGCAGTTTGCAATGATGGGAGTCCGGCTGCATAGGCTACTACGTTGTTGAACGATTTCGAGAGGGGGTCAGCAACCGTAATGTTTTCCTCAGAGGTAATTAACTTTTTAATTTTTAATTTGAAACGTGATTAAATATTTTTTAAACCCAAATTCTAGGTATACCAATTATGAGAATTTCTCCTCATTCCTTATGTATTATCTTGTTTCAATATATCTATTTTATTATGTTGTACATATTATTTAAATGTGAAGATATTTGATTTTAGGGAGGTGGTGGTTGGTGTCGCTCGGGTGAAACCTGCCTAGGAAGAGGGTATTTTGGAAGCTCCTTAAATAGCACATATATGAATTTTACTGGGATATTAAGCTCAAATCAAGCTGTCATTCCAGGTAACTAATGAAGCACACATAATTAAATATTTATTAATTGACATTTGTGATCAGATATATAACATTGTTAACTAAACTACAAATTACTTTTAATCAAACAAATTTACCAAGTTTGTTCTTTTACTTTTTCATGGAATTTTGTAGTTACAATATCATCATATATACTCCCTTAACAATTCAATAAATAATTCCCTGTTAATTTCAGATTTTTACAATTGGAATAAAGTTTATGTCCATTACTGTGATGGTGTTTTCTTGGAGAAACCGAAGTAGTCAGTCCAGTAAGTCTTCGACTAAGTCCACTTCTTATATATTTATCAATGAAAATTCTAACTAAGACATTGCGTTTACATTCTCTCTCTCTCTCTCTCTCACACACACACACATACACACACACACACACATATATATATATATATATATATATATATATATATAAAGAGGATGGATCAAATAGTCTTCGCGCGAGATAGTATAGTCTAAATCTCATCCACTCATCTCATAGATCTTATGGTTGAGATTTTTGGATTTTTAGCTTAATTTGCTGATTTTCGCAAAATTAAGGGTAGATTAGTAATTTGATTTGTTATGTGATTGCGAAAACAAACAATGCATTTAGTTGAACTGAATAATGCATTCAAATGAACAAAAAATGCATGCAGTTGAACACAATAATGCATACAACTGGAAGCTCGCGTCCAACGCGCGGGCGCACCTAGCATGCGCTCGTGCACGCGCGTCGTTTCGGTGCTCGCTCGCGCGCCCGTTGGCCTGTATTTTTACGTTTTGTTAAATACATTGACATGTTTTGATCAATGCATAGACGTGCTTTGTTCAATGCATGAGCATGCTTTGTTCAATGCATGTTTGTGTTTTATGGTAAATACAGTTTTATGTTTTGTTCAATGCATTGTCATGTTTTGTTCAATGTAGTTTCATGTTTTGTTCAATGCATTTTTATGGTTTTCCGTAGCAAATCTCTCATCCATCATTTTCTATCAATTTCTTCGTCTCTTTCCCTGATTACCGACGAATTCGTCGTGAACCACCGCCATAGCTACCACATTTCTCGATTTTTCAATCATCTATCAAATTTATCTTCTATTTTTTCTCAAAATCCATCAATTTTGTTCTCAATTTTTTTCTTCTTCTTTTTCTTTCTTTCAAAATCTATTGTTGTTGTTATTTGTTTGTATTATTGTTGTTCGCGGTCTTTTTGCCGTCGTCGCTTCTTGGTAGATCTCGTGGCCGTCCGTTGCCACCAAGGAGGAGAAGAAGAAGACTGATTTGATTTCTTCCCATTTTGTCCCTTGCGAAAATTAAAAATAGAAAAGAAAAGAAAATGAGCTGTCACGTGTTCAAAATATATGGTCTAGATTGGGTACTACATACTATCTGGGGACCGGGAACTACGGGAATCCAACCCTATATATATATATATAATGTAATAATATAAATATATATTCCTTTTATATTTAGTGTTAGTTATGACTGCATGGTCATATGGTTAACTGAATGGATGAATCTGTTGAAGCTGGAAATCAGTTGGAAGATCAAGTAGTTATTTCAAGAACACGTGCGTGTATTCTATAGAAATATAACTGAAAAAGATAGGTGTATATATATCTCCTTGTAACTCCTTCTCGGTACAGATTATTCTCGTTATTAATTCATTCATGATAGTTGAGTGAATTAGCATAGAAAAGAGAGAACAAAACTGAGATAGCGTAGGGATATTCGCTAGGTTTTTTCTCTTGTTTTCAAAGCTGTAGTTTGTAATCATTCTCTTCTCATACTTAGTGAAAAACCAGTGACCTCCGTGGATGTAGATCTTATTGGATCGAACCACGTAAATTGGTGTTCGTTTCTTTTGCATGCTTGGATAGTTCTTTCTGGAACAACTTGAATCACGATTCATAACAAGTGGCGCCGTCTGTGGGAAGCCGGATCTGAGAATCAAAGTTTGATTTCTTGAATCAAGAAAGCTATGGCATCTGCAAAGTTTGAACCGAGAAATTCACCAGCAAGAACGATTTTCACTATGGCGGATCAAGATGAAAGCTATCTTGATTCAACAAGGGCTTGCTGATGCTCTAAAGAATGAGAAGGTCACGAGGGAAGGAGATGACCAGAGGAAATATGAAGAAATGTTACAGAAAGCACAAAGTGCTATCATTCTTTGTTTGGGAGATAAGGTTCTTCGAGAAGTAGCTCGAGAAGACACTGCTGCAGGGATTTGGTCTGAATTAGAATCCATTTAAATGACAAAGTCGTTAGCAAATCGACTATACATGTAGCAACGAATATACTCATACAAGATTCTTGAAGACGAAGGCATCCTCGATCAACTGGACGAATTTCTAAAGGCATTGGATGATCTTGCGGACATTGATGTTGAAATAGAAGGCGAAGACAAGGCAATCATGTTACTAAATGCTCGCAAAGTCTTATGACCACGTAAAGGACGCTATGATATATGGGAGAGAATCGATATCACATTGGAGGAAGTAATCAATGCCCTACGATCAAAGGAACTCCAAAAGTCTCACGAGTCACAACAAGCTCTAGTAAATGAAAGTCAGAATGTAAAAGCGATTTCAAAATATAAACCAAAGAAAATATGGAAAGATGAAGAAACCAAGGTTCGGAAGAACCACAAGGAAGATGAGAAGGAATCCAGGACTTGTCACAACTGCAAGAAGATAGGCCACTTAAAAAAGGACTGCTACAATTGGAAAAGGAAGCAAAGTGAAAGAAGTTCTCCAAAACCAGACACGGTTGATATTGCTGAGCAATATCAAGAAATAGAAGTTTTAAATGTTATAGTGTCCAAACTTGGAGATGACTGGATCTTGGATTCAGGTTGTTCACTTCACATGTGTTTTAATAAAGGCTGGTTTACTGAATTGCAGATACACAACCTTGGCTCAGTCATTCTTGGAAATGACCAATCCTGCTCAGTGAAAGGCATCGGCTCCATAAAGGTAAGGCTACACGATGGACGAGTCAGACTGCTTTCAAATGTAAGGTACATTCCAAGCCTAAAAAGAAACCTTATCTCTCTTGGCATGCTGCAATCTCAAGGATATGATTTTAGAACAGCAGGTAAAAATCTGATAGTTTTGAAAGGTGCTGAAGAAATAATGAAAGGGGTTAGAAGACAAAGTCTTTATCATTTAATGGCTTCCACTGTTGTAGGTCAAACTGACAATGTCTCTAGAAATGATAGTCACTTATGGTACCTAAGACTAGGACACATAAGTGAACGTGGGATAAATGAACTAAGAAGAAAAGACAAACTACATCTAGCCCATGAATTTAAGCTAGAACACTGTGATGACTGTGCTTTAGGAAAAAGTAAAAAGCTATCATATCCAAAAGGAAAACACTCTTCATTAATGCCACTTGAATACATTCACTGTGACTTGTGGGGGCCATCAAAAACCACTACCATAGGTGGTGGAAATTATTTTATGTCTTTAATTGATGATTTTTCACGTAAGGTTTGGGTGTATGTTTTAAAGCAAAAGTCAGATGCTCTCAGTAAATTTTCTAAGTGGTGCAAGGAAGTGGAAACTGAAAGAGGATGTAAGATAAAGTGTTTGAGAACCGACAATGGTCTAGAATTTGTGTCTGAAAGATTTTCATAATTCTGCAAGATGCAAGGGATTAAGAGGCATAGTTCTGTCCCAGGAAATCCCCAACAAAACGAGGTGGTGGAAAGAATGAATCGAACCTTACTCGAAAGGGTGAGGTGTATGATACTTAATGCAGGACTTCCAGCTCGTTTTTAGTGGGAAACGGTTACAACAACAGCTTATCTAATCAACAGGTGCCCCTCTTCAGCTATAAACTTTGATACTCCTGAAGAGAGATGGAGTGGAAAGAAAATTGATTATTCAAACTTGAGGAGTTTTGGCTGTCCAGCTTATGCTCACTTGAGGCAAGATAAATTGGGACCAAGAGCACTCAAGTGTATAATGATAGGATATCCTCCAGGAGTAAAAGGGTACAAGTTGTGGTGCATTGAAGAAGGAAAAAGAAAAGTTATACGCAGCCGTGATGTTGTGTTCAGGGAAGAAATCATGCCTCTTGCTAAAAAGGATAATTCTAAACCTATATCAACATCAGACACTGAAGTCCAGGTGGAGTCTTCAGAAATCAACACAGAGGAACAGATCAAAGAACAAACCTTACACGCTTGAAGGAATTAAGGAAGAAGATAAGAGTAAAACTCGAGAAGGTGATCTGGATCTTAGTGATTATCATTTGGCGGAGATAGGGTGAGAAATATAAACCCCCTGTAGGGTTTGGGTATGTGAGACCAGTTGCCTATGCTCTAAACATTACAACTTCTATATCTCATCCCGAACGAGAAGCTACAAAGAGGTTGTGTCATGCTCGGAGGTGAATATTGGATCAAAGCCATGCAAGAGAAATAAATTCTCTTGAGAAAAGCAGAACTTGGAGGTTGGTGGAAAGACCAAAGATAAGAGACACATGAGCTGCAAATGGATTTACAAAAGAAGGTGGAGCTTGTTGAAGAATATGAAGTCGTGAGGTACAAAGCTGCATTGGTAGCCCGAGGCTTCACACAAAAAGAAAGGATTGATTTTACTGAAATTTTTTGTCCTGTGGTCAAACACAGCTCTATAAGATTGCTGTTGGCATTGGTAAATCAACTGGATCTAGAGTTACATCAATTAGATGTAAAGACAACATTTTTAAATGGGGAGTTAGAAGAAACTATATACATGAATCAACCTGAAGGATTTGAAGAAACAAGTTCAGGGAATAAAGTCTGTTTGCTGCAGAAGTTGATATATGGACTTAAACAAAGTCCTAGACAATGGAATAAAAGATTCGATGAATTCATGGTGAATATTGGCTTCTGCAGGGCTGCTCATGATAGGTGCATAAATCTAAAGAAAACCACCTTTGGGGATCTTGTGTATTTACTATCATATGTAAATGACATGTTGGTGGCTAGGAAATCATTAGCCGAAGTTAAAAGTATCAAGGATGCTCTGGGAAGTGAATTTGATATGAAAGACTTAGGCAATGCTAGAAGAATCTTAGGAATAGATATCAAAAGAAATAGAATGAAAGGTGGGCTGATGTCACTTCAGGAAGATTATTCCTGAAGAGTTCTTAAGAAATTCAACATGGATGAAGCTAAGGTGGTGACATTCCATAGCTCAACATATAAAGCTATCACCACACGAAACCTCAACATCTTGAAGAAGAATCGAAATGAGTAAGATACCTTATGCAAATGTAGTTGGGAGTATTATGTACTCCATGATTTGCACTGAGACGAGTTGGCTTACTCTATTAGTGTGGCGAGTAGGTTCATGGCGGACCAGAAAGGCTCATTGGAAAGCTCGAAAGTGATACTAAAATACCACAAGTCAACTGCTGATTTTGGGATCGCTATTTAAGCAAAACTCGAAGGAAGAAGCTTTGCTCGGATCGTAGACTCGGATTATGCCGCAAGCGTTGATACAAGGAAGTCGCAGACATGCTACGTATTCAACCTATTTGGAACAATGATCACTGAAATCTATGACACAATCGGTGGTGGCTCTTTCCACCTGAAGCGGAATACATGGTATGGCGAGGCGGTAAAGGAAGGATTTGGTTGATAGGAATCTTGAAGGAACTTGGTGTAAAACAAGAAGGCGTAACCATTTTATGTGATAGCAAAGTGCAATACACTTAGTCAAGCATCGGACATTTCATGAAAGATCCAAACACATAGATGTTCGGTTACACTTGGTCGGGATATTGTTGACAAAGGGCTGTCGAGGTAGTCGAGGTGTCAATGGAAGAAAATACGGCTGATATGTTAACAAAGGCTCTTCCAAGTACAAAATTTCAATACTGTATCAGCTTAGTTAATTTACGTTCCTATAAAGAGGAACACAAATCTCATTTGCATTAATGGCATGAAGGTTACTGGTTTTAATGTTCACTATGCAGTTAAGGTGGAGATTGTTAGTTATGATTGCATGGTCATATGGTTAACTGAATGGATGAATCTGTTGAAGCTGGAAATCAATTGGAAGATCAAGTAGTTATTTCAAGAACACGTGCGTGTATTCTATAGAAATATAACTGAAAAAGATAGGTGTCTATATATCTCCTTGTAACTCCTTCTCAATACAGATTATTTTCGTTATTAATTCATTCATGATAGTTAAGTGAATTGGCAAAAGAAAAGAGAGAACAAAACTGAGATAGCGTAGGGATATTCGTTAGGTTTTTTCTCTTGTTTTCAAAACTGTAGTTTGTAATCATTCTCTTCTCATGCTTGGTGAAAAACCAGTGACCTCCATGGATGTAGATCTTATTGGATCGAACCACGTAAATTGGTGTTCGTTTCTTTTGCATGCTTGGATAGTTCTTTCTTGAACAACTTGAATCACGATTCATAAAAAAATGGCACCGTCTGCCGGATCTGAGAATCAAAGTTTTATTTCTTGAATCAAGAAAGCTATGGCATCTGCAAAGTTTGAAACCGAGAAATTCACCGACAAGAATGATTTTTCACTATGGCGGATCAAGATGAAAGCTATCTTGATTCAACAAGGGCTTGCTGATGCTCTAAAGAATTAGAAGGTCACGAGGGAAGGAGATGACCAGAGGAAATATGAAGAAATGTTATAGAAAGCACACAGTGCTATCATTCTTTGTTTGGGAGATAAGGTTCTTCGAGAAGTAGCTCGAGAAGAAACTGCTGCAGGGATTTGGTCTAAATTAGAATCCATTTACATGACAAAGTCATTAGCAAATCGACTATACATGCAGCAACGAATATACTCATACAAGATTCTTGAAGACAAAGGCATCCTTGATTAACTGGACGAATTTCTAAAGGCATTGGATGATCTTGCAGACATTGATGTTGAAATAGAAGACGAAGACAATGCAATCATGTTACTAAATGCTCTGCCAAAGTCTTATGACCACGTAAAGGACGCTATGATATATGGAAGAGAATCCAATATCACATTGGAGGAAGTAATCAATGCCCTACGATCAAAGGAACTCCAAAAGGCTGCTGAGTCACAACAAGCTCTAGTAAATGAAAGTACGAATGTAAAAGGCAGATTTCCAAAATATAAACCAAAGAAAATATGGAAAGATGCCAAGAAACCAAGGTTCCAGAAGAACCACAAGGAAGATGAGAAGGAATCCAGGACTTGTTACTACTGCAAGAAGATAGGCCACTTAAAAAAGGACTGCTATAATTGGAAAAGAAAGCAAAGTGAAAGAAGTTCTCCAAAACCAAACACGGCTGATATTGCTGAGAAATATCAAGAAATAGAAGTTTTAAATGTTATAGTGTCCAAACTTGGAGATGACTAGATCTTGGATTCAGGTTGTTCACTTCACATGTGTTTTAATAAAGGCTGGTTTACTGAATTGCAGATACACAACCTTGGCTCAGTCATTCTTTGAAATGACCAATCCTGCTCAGTGAAAGGCATCGGCTCCATAAAGATAAGGCTACACGATGGAAGAGTCAGACTGGTTTCAAATGTAAGGCACATTCCAAGCCTAAAAAGAAACCTTATCTCTCTTGGCATGCTGCAATATCAAGGATATGATTTTAGAACAGCAGGTAAAAATCTGATAGTTTCGAAAGGTGCTGAAGAAATAATGAAAGGGGTTAGAAGACAAAGTCTTTATCATTTAATGGCTTCCACTGTTGTAGGTCAAACTGACAATGTCTCTAGAAATGATAGTCACTTATGGCACCTTAGACTAGGACACATAAGTGAACGTGGGATAAATGAACTTAGAAGAAAAGACAAACTACATCTAGCCCATGAATTTAAGCTAGAACACTGTGATGACTGTGCTTTAGGAAAAAGTAAAAAGCTATCATATCCAAAAGGAAAACACTCTTCATTAATGCCACTTGAATACATTCACTGTGACTTGTGGGGGCCATCAAAAACAACTACCATAGGTGGTGGAAATTATTTTATGTCTTTAATTGATGATTTGTCACGTAAGGTTTGGGTGTATGTTTTAAAGCAAAGTCGGATGCTCGATGAAATTTTACGAGTGGTGCAAGGAAATGGAAGCGAAAGAGGATGTAAGATAAAGTGTTTGAGAACCGACAATGGTCTAGAATTTGTGTCTGAAAGATTTTAAGAATTCAGCAAGAAGCAATGGATTAAGAGGCATAGATCTGTCCCAGGAAATCCCCAACAAAACGGGGTGGTGGAAAGAATGAATCGAACCTTACTCGAAAGGGTGAGGTGTATGCTACTTAATGTAGGACTTCCAGCTCATTTTTGAGGGGAAACAGTTACAACAACAACTTATCTAATCAACAGGTGCCCCTCTTCAGCTATAAACTTTGATACTCCAGAAGAGAGATGGAGTGGAAAGAAAACTGATTATTCAAACTTGAGGAGTTTTGGTTGTCTAGCTTATGCTCACTTGAGGCAAGATAAATTGGAACCAAGAGCACTCAAGTGTATAATGATAGGATATCCTCCAGGAGTAAAAGGGTACAAGTTGTGGTGCATTAAAGAAGGAAAAAGAAAAGTTATACTCAACCGTGATGTTGTGTTCAAGGAAGAAATCATGCCTCTTGCTAAAAAGGATAATTCTAAACCTATATCAACATCAGACACTGAAGTCCAGGTGGAGTCTTCAGAAATCAACACAGAGGAACAGATCAAAGAAGAAACCTTACCTGCCAAAGGAATTAAGGAAGAAGATAAGAGTAAAACTCAAGAAGGTGATGCAGATCTTAGTGATTATCATTTGGCCAGAGATAGGGTGAGGAGAAATATAAACCCCTCTGTAGGGTTTGGGTATGCGACAGTTGCCGATGCTCTAAACATTACAACTGTCTATATCTCATGGATCGAAGCCAAGAATCTACAAAGAGGTTGGTGTCATGCTGAGCTGGAGGTGAATATTGGATCAAAGCCATGCTTGAAAAGAGGAAATAAATTCTCTTGAGTAAAAACAGAACTTGGAGGTTGGTGGAAAGACCAAAAGATAAAGAGACATAGTGCGTGTATCTAAAGAAAACCACCTCCGGGATCTTGTGCAAATGGATTTACAAAAGAAGGTGGAGCTTGTTTGGTTGAATTTCTTTTGAATTTGTGCTGAATCTTGGTAACAAGAAGTTGTAACCATTTTATGTGATAGCCAGTGCGATACACTTAGTCAAGCATCGGACATTTCATGAAAGATCGAACACATAGATGTTCGGTTACACTTTGTGAGGATATTGTTGACAAAGGCTTTGTCGAAGGTACTCGAGTGTCAGCGGAAGAAAATACGGTGATATGTTAACAAAGGCTCTTCCAGTACAAAATTTCAACATTGTGTCGACTTAGTTAATTTACGTTCCTATAAAGAGGAACACAAAGCTCATTGCATTAATGGCATGAAGGTTCTTGGTTTTAATGTTCACTATGAGTCGAGGTGGAGATTGTTAGTTATGATTGCATGGTCATATGGTTAATGAATGGATGAATGCATTGGAGCGGAAATGGGTTGGAAGATCAAGTAGTTATTTCAAGAACTGTAGGGAAAACTGATTTTAACCCTCTCCCGAGGATTTATTTTGGATGTTTAATTCACCATACATTGATTATATTCCTAGCATGCACCTATATAATTAATTGCAACACGTAGGGGTTTTCTTGTGTTTACCTTTGAATCTGTCGGGGATGAACGGATCAAGACTCATGCTTTGACCTTCTGGACTGTATCCCGGTTGCCCAATCTCCAACGTCGAGTGAGGACGATCTTTGGAGAATGTTACAGAAAATCACCCTAACCTCTCTAGTATTTTTCGAAAATTTCCTCCTAATGAGCACTAGGAATTCTCGAAAATAATGGTGTAGGATAATTAAGGATTAGCTTTGATCTTATCTCTTACCTTATATTTATAATGCATTACCATAATCCCATTAGGAAAGGATCCATGCATATCCATAAATATAATAATATTCTTATAGGATAAAGAGAATCAAATCCTATCCGTAGAGAGAGGCGCCGATTTTCACTAAGCGACGGCCCTGGATGGGCCACCGAGGATCAAATGCAAGGAATAAAGATGGGCCTCAAATAAATTAATTATCTTATGTTCACCCGAACATAAATTAATTTATAAACATTCATTCATACCACTAGAGAATAAATCTTGACTTACCCTTTATTAGAAGGCCAGTCGGCTTGCACTTAGACATTACGAATCCCGTATTTAAGATATATGCGTCCATTAATTATTTAGAGCATTACATTGCTTAAAATAATTAATATCTTTAATTCTTAAGTAGTACCACTCAACCTTATTATTGTACTTGAGCTAACTCGACTGCAGGGGTTTAGTACAATAAACTTTGAGCTCCATAAGGGGCGTCATACATGATGACCGACTTCCAAAGAAGTCACGGATCACATGGATCGTCCTTTGGTATGATAAATGCAATGGATATATATAATTTAAACCAATACGATTAACCAATCAATTGTGAATAAATCGTAGACTAAAAGGGATCTGTTGATCAATCTGAACTCAAGTCACGTAAAGACTTGCCAAAAGGTTCTATGTTCAAGTCTAACCTAATCGGGCGACTTCAAGGAACGAGGCAGTGCGACCTCCGATTCAATCTGATATGATAGCGGTCATAATCATGATACCAACAAAACATCGTAGTTTGGCAACAAATAAGCGTGTGAACATACATATGATGATGCATGCTCAAGGTTCTAGAAATCCGCTTCAATTAAAGCAACAAAATCACTACCACTTTGCACCACCTCGCACCCATCATCAATCCTTGCTCAACCCGCACATCAAAACGAATATGCGGGGCTAAGTACAAAAGTACTCGATGGACTCGTTCACGAAAACATTTTCTTCATAAAAGTTATTGAGCGCCCACAATAGCACATGAGGATTTTAGTTGAAAAGACTCATGCCTATTAAATATTTTATCATTTTCCAAAAGTGTCCGACGGACTATTTCATCCACGTTGTTCCATATCTGGTAATTCATTCATCATTCATTCGTTCATTCATTCGCGCACTATGGAGGTGGCCACCTACACATAGTCGCCGTGACCGGTCGAGGTAGCTAACCTTAACACGAGTCTGCGTGTACACAATCCGAGTTAGTCCTCAACTAAGTCGGATCCGATCGCTACTCTTTTTAACATTGGTGGACCAACTCGTTTCACATACCACATTGGATATACCAATCAATTCGCCCCACATTTGGACAAACCAACCTCGGATATGGACACAACAAAACATAAATATTTGCGATCAATAACGAGTTCATGCAATAATATTTCATAAAGCTTTTGTAAATCATGCTTTGAGTTATGCATAACATTTTGTTCAAGAAAGCCACCTCAAGAATTGTCCTTCGAGAGTGCGTGCTAGCGATCCTCTGTTGTTTTCGTTGCACGTCCACCGGACCTTATCACGCAAGAAATATGATTTAGTATGTCATTCGTTTCTTCGAGAAGTATCGTTAAGATTCGACAACTCGATATCTTTTAAGTCTTTGGGTTTTAGGATTTTAGTCATCGATATGACTTAATTAACATTTATATTTAGTCTATTCGATTGGTCTCGTCATAGCGATAGATGACACTTGACGTTGCATTCTTCCTTCCAACAATGTTTCTCCGCGTCGTTTCATATAATTTATGAATCTTAAGTTCATAACTAATATTAAATCGTTTGTTAGCAGCGTATCAGCGTTTTCGAGTTCCAAATCCTCATTCATTGCTAAAATTTCTTCACTGCTTTTTCGTCTCACACGTCCCATATTCTATCAGAAACTCATACTAATACTACACAATTAATAAATATTTCTGTAAATCAATCATCGTCTAACAAGCGTTTTATAAATTTAAGTTGCTTAAATAAAATTTTCTCAATCATCTATTTGACATAAGCAACTTATTACTTAATTAAATCTCCAATTTAATTAAGTAGACCATAATTAAATATTAATTAAATGGATAAATTTAAAAGTCAATAATATTTGATTAATCAAACAAATTAATTTCATTAATCTTAGATATCCACTAATTAGGATTTATTTCTCATCACACCTTTGTAACAAAATACATAAGTTCTATCTCATTATATAAGTAAATCACTTAAAAAGAATAATTCTCAAATTATTCTTTAACATAATTAATTAATTATGTTATTCAATTTCTAAAATTAGACTTTATTCAATCTAATGAATTTAATTAATTCACTCTAAATAATTTATATTTAGATTATTATTTAATTAATTAAGAATTAATCCCAAAATTTAATTACTAAAATTAAACCTCATATTTAATTAATATAGAATTTATTAAATCCTTAATTTAATTTTAATGGATTATAGCTAGATAATTCAAGTCCATTATCAAATTAAATTCTTAGTGATATAGAAAATAAGTCTAAGCCCATCTTCAATTTAATTCAAGAGCCTTCTTCCATTTAATTTAAAACCCATATAAATTATTCTAAAGGCCCATCTTTCATTTAATTCAAAGCACACTCAATTAATTCAAGAGCCCATATCATTTTAATTTGAGCCCATATTAATATTATTTTGGGCCCAAACTCAGCCCATTATCTCATGCCCAAAGATATAAATTTTTCAGCCCATTGAATTAAACTAACTAAGCCCCAATCTAATAAATTTATTGAAAGAATAAGTAATCGACTAAATTCAACTAGGCCCATTACACTTTTATTAAAAGGCCCTCATCAATTTAATTAAAGTCCATCTATTTGGCCCATATCGAGGTCCAACACAATTTATTTTATTGAAGAAACAAAACTATCAACAATAAAAATTGAAACCTAGTAGCCACGACATTCATCTCCTCTCAGCACTACTCACTGGCGCACACACACTGAAACACATAAAATCGCGTCGCCGCCGCCTCACGTCCGCCGACCACGCCGGCCGGTCGGCGAGCCACCGACGACGGCCTCTTCGCTCCTCGTTTCCCTCACCGCCACATACCATTACATCATCAACCTCCATCCTCTCTCTCTCTGCCGCCATCGTGTCCTCGTCTCCGGTGAGCCATCGCGATCGGTGGCGTATCAAACCGTCTCCGCCGTGATCTCACCCACCTCTTCCTCTCACTCGGTGCGACCGATCGGCCACACGCAGATCTCTCTCTGTTCTCTCACGGACACTCACAGGCGAACGCGCGCATCTCTCTCTCCTCTCGGCGGCACTGCCGTCTCGGCCGCACGCCCGCGTCGTCGTCGTGACCACGGCTCTACTCCGAGCTCTTTGTCGTGCGTTGGTCGATGGCAGAGCCCCTAGTGGCTCGGTCTTGGTTAAAAAAGCATGTAGTTTACGAAATTTTCTAAATTCGTAATTACTTAGATCGTAATTGTATATTGTATGTTCATATTTTACGTAATCGAAATGTTCTTTGTGGAATGGTGATGGTTATGTGATTACATTCTTGGTTATGCAAATGAAATGCATAAGATTTTTTTTTTGAAGAAATAGGTTGAGTGATATTGCACCTGAATGTGGTAGGCTGCGAGTTTCATTTGTTGCTTCTGATCAATAGCAATTTCTTGAAACAACAAAGGATCAACATTTGTTAGCTTGATCTTGTAAGAAGATAAAAAAAATAGAGAGCAAATAAGTTCTTACAGTTTTGGTTGGTTCTCTTACTCTTTGTTGTCGACATGTTTGCAAAGTGGAGAAAATGTGGGTTGTTTTATAAAACATGAGAGGAAACAAAATGTGTTGCTGTAATATTTCACATAGGATTCCTTGAAGGAGTGATGATGAGTATTTAGGGAAAAAGTAGAGTAAAGTAGGGTAAAGTGGAATATTTTGGGGAATAAAAATGATGTGGTTTGACTAATTAATTTATCCAGTATAAAATATCTGGTTCGATTTATAATTGTATTCGTTCTCGACATTCGTTTAAATTTTCTTTTTCGAAATAAAAATGAAACGTCGACAATTATAAAATTTAATAGTCGCTCTAAATTCAAATCTCGATTTAGCTAAAGAAATTAATAATCGAAGTTTTAAATTTATCGGGGTATTACATACCATCCCCCTTAAAAAAATTTTGTCCCGAAATTTGTTAACCATGTAAAAGATACGGTTATTTCTCATTCATATGATTCTAATTCTCAACTTGCTCTTGTCTATACCTCCATAGAACTCTCATCAATGAGTCTTCCTTGTTCTTTTGTTTTGGATATGTCGGTCTAAACTTTTCGTGAACAATTCTACATAACTCATATTGTCATTGAGGACAATATATATCGGTGGTATCGCATGTATGGGGTCATGTATATACTTTTTGAGTTGTGAAGCGTGGAACACATTGTTCACGTTTCCAAAACTTAAGCGGCAATGCTAATTTATGCGTTGTTGGTCATATCCTTTCCAAAATTCCATAGGATCCTACTAAGCGTGGTCGTAGTTTTTTTATTATTTATTTATTTTGAATTTCGTGATTCCTTTTTACGGAAAATCTTGAAAACTTTATTTCTCACATCAAAATATAGTCTATGCGACGTTTGTCGGCGTCGACTTCTCGATCTTAGGTTTCTTTGATCCGTTGGCGGATACATTGTATAATCTCAATCATTTCTCCTATAGAGTCGGTCTTATATTCTTTCTTTCTCCCACTTTATCGGTAAAGTGGTGATCGTATTTTTAAGTAAGCGTTTAAATGCGAGGCCATTCAAAAGTTGCTTGATAAGCGTGGTTGTACTCGAATTCCACAAGTAGTAACACTTGTTCCAAATTTCATCCTCTATCCGGGACACGGTCCTCAACATGTCTTCAAGCGTTTGAATGGTCCTTTCGGTTGTACATCCGTTTGTGGGTTAAACACGATCGAAATGCAACCGAGTTCTCAATTCCTTTTAAGCTCATCCGAATCTGGATATAAATTTTGAATCTCTATCGACGTGATAGTCTTTAGAACTCCTTGCAAACTTATAACTTCTCGAATGTACAATTGTACTAATATACGATCCATATATTATTAGAATCGGTGAAATACGCGCTCTCGGTCGAATGATCGATGATAATCCAATTAGCGGTATTTTCTTTTAGTGATTGGGTAGCCGATAATAAAATCCATGGCTATATCTTCCATTTCTATTACGGTATGTCCAACGATTGTAGGGTTCATCGCTCCTTTGGTGGAGTGTTTTCACTTGTTGATCGTCGAACAACGTTTCTGAATGAAGCTACGTCTCGGCTCGTTCCATCTACACCAAAATTTTCTCTTTGAAATCTCGATACATTTGGTGCTTTTGGGGTTGTGTGTAGTGTAAGGCGTCTCATGGGCTTCTCTCGGATCTCACTCTTAAGCCCTTCGTCTTTTAGAAAATACACACTCTCCCGTCATATAGCAAAACATCATATGTTGCTATTCTAAAATTCTTGTGGTCATTATTCTTGATTTTGGCTCGTCTTGCTCTAGTTTATTGCTCTTCTTACGAGCTTCCAAGATTCGAGCTCTCAACGGGATTGCAATCAACGTTGCAATACAACCTTCTATCGTCTCGAGGCGGCTCTATAACCGATATTAATCCTCTAAAATTCATTTATAAGCATCTCCTCGTGACCGAGGAGGCATCCCAAACCGATATTTGCGACTCGAGGCATACATTACATCATTATCATTGCACAGGTGATAATTGATACCACGATCGTGTCGTTCACTAGTTCTAACCATCTCGTTGCCTCGTGTGAAGATCTTTCTACTCGAAGAAATACTTGAGGCTTTTATGGTCGATATAGATATTACGTCTAATTCCGTAGAGATAGTGTCTCCAAGTCTTTAAGGCGTATCGACCGCTATTAATTACAGTCGTGCGTGGGATAGTTAAACTCATGTAGGCGTAGCGCCTTGAAGCATGAGCAATAACTACGCCTTTGCATCGAACACATCCTAGCTATTCTTGAGCGTCGTAGATCGTGACTCTTTATCCGCTTGGTCTGCAGTACAAATCATTGTCGACAACTCCTTCAATCTCTGAAACTAGTCTCACACTCGACGGTCCAAGTGTATTTGATTCCTTTTCTCAACAATTGGGTCATGAGTCGGGCTATCGTTGAAAATCCTTGATAAATTTTCGATAGTAGCCGACAAATCTAAACTCAATTTCATTCGGTTCTTTGAAATTCCATTCTCGAGCGTATCGATTTTGAGGGTCTACTTTGATTCCCTCGGCGGACACGATGTGACCTAAGAATGTCACCGCCTAACCAAAACTCACACTTGCTAAACTTGGCGAAGAGTTGCTCTTGCCTCAACTTTACTATGAGGTCCTCAAGTGCTCTTCGTGGTCTTGGTTATTCTTGGAATATATTAGGATATTATACATGAATACTAAGATAAATTTATCTAAATGCGGGTAAAATACCCTATTCGTGATATCCATAAATATTGTCGGGGCATTTGTAAGTCAATTGGAATAACGAAGAATTTTGAAATGACCATACCTTATGCGGAAGCGTTTAGGTACATCTTGAATCGAATCCTTAGTTGATGGTATCCGAGCTTTAAGTCTATCTTGAAAGACTCATGCTCCCTTAAGGCGATCAAGCAGATCGTCAATTCGAGGCGAGGATACTTATTCTTTAGAGTTATCTTGTTTAACTCTCAATAGTCATATCACATTCTCGATGTACTATCCTTTTCTTCACAAAAGCGACGAGGTGCTCCCATGGAGATACTGGGTCTAATGAAACTTTAACTCGAGGTTCTTGTGGTTGGATCTTCAATTCCTCAAGTTCCCTTGGTGTCATCCGGTATGGGGCTTTCGATCAGCGAGAACACGGTTTGAGATCGATTGTGGACTCCATCCATCGAGTCGGCGGTAATCGGGTGGTTCATCCGGAAAATCATTGGAATATTCTCTCACAATAAAACGTCTTTTATCCTTCTCTTATTCAGGTCTTCCTCTTGAGATAGACAAGGTAGATGTGGTCATCTGTCTTGTTCGACAATGTTCTTGCTTATAGCGGATATGATTGAGACTCTTGCCCGTGCGATCCGTGAAAGTTTATAGGTTTCTTTACGAGATGTTGGAAAGAAATCTTACTTTCGATTCAGAGGATAATATCATTATATTCGATTAACCAATCCATTTCTAGGATTATGTCCACATCGTCATAGGTATGGCGTGAAGATTATTGTCATGACGGGAGTAAACTAGTCGAGTTCTAGGTTCAAGCATGTGTGGGTTACCGTTCTTATTCCTCTCTTGGAGAAGAATTTCTCATGATTTGTTCGGCGTGTTTAAGATCAAATCCTAAGTTCTCAGCATGCTTCAACAATAAAAGGATGCTGGCGCTTGATATCAAGCAGTGAGGGTAACGAAATTTGGAGAAGTATTCCCATACCGCCGAGTTTCCTTGGTTCCTAATGACTCTGTGGAATTTCTTTTCTGGTTGGCGTAGGTCTAGTTCTTTGGGGCGATTCTTTGTTGTTGATGATGGTGTTGTCGTTGTTCTTCTGCGTTCTTCTTCTTTGTTGTTGTTGTTGGAGTTGGCGATCTTGTTGCTGCGATTGTCGCCATTGTTGTTGTCGTTCTTGTCGTGGTTGATATGGTCGTTGATTTGGTTGGAAGTATCGGACCGGGTTTATTCTTTGAGCAGTTGAGCTTGGATAGCGGTTGTATGGACTCGATTAGGTTCATTGGGATGGTCATTCTCTCATTGGCGTATCCTGGGCGGTCCACGGAGTAGTGACCCATACGGACACATTTGAAACATTCATCATTGTGAACATGTAGACTCGCTTTGTGACTCCTATGGCATTTAGGGCATACGGGGAGTTTCACGAATATTTAGTTTCCTCCGCTAGGCGCGGGTACTATGGTGCGTTCATTGTCTTATTCGTTGCCTAGATGGTACATTACTCACTTGTCATGGCCTCGTGTCGGCTGTGACATTTGATCTTTGACCTTGGTGGGGTCCTTCCCACTTTCTCTTTCCACGATCTCCTTGGTGATTCGGTGGATGTCTGACAATCCTATCCTCGAGGCGGGGCATCCTCAATGTCAATGCTCTATTAAAGGCCTCACGATAGATCGATTTCCATGACCGATTAGTGACACTCGATCTCATGATAGAGTGATCTGACCTAAAGTTCGTTGATTCTCGACTTGGTTGGGTTCCCGATGAACCAATCACGAGAACTCGAGCAAAGCGGTTAAATTTTCAGCCTATATAGAAACTTGTAAACTCACGAAATATTAAGCTTTGATTTCAATTATATTAATGAGTTTTATCCTTCTTGAGCTCTTCGTTTTCAAATTTGATTCTAGGTTCGCATTCGCGTCAATTTCCAAGCGATTGGCGAGGATGGTATCACGAGTCTCTTCGAACTTCTCGGTTCTCTTCGTCGATGTCGAACAAGCGGGCGCATACCGCGACATCTCGCGGGATGCTGCAGTCGTAACTTGTGACCGTGGTCTTTCCTATTGTAAATTGTAGAACTCGTGTTCTTTCATCTTACGGTAGCTCTTGGGAATGTACTTCTCGTACACTTCCTCCTTGAACTCTTCCGGTGTAAGCTTCTAGTTCCTATTCATATAAGGTCTTTCTCTTCGCTTCCATGAAATCATTTGCACCAATCATTTGCAAAGCAACGCATGACAAAGCGCTCTTAAGAGGTGCGATAAAGGAATTTAAGGATTCGTTCTATGCGTGAATCCATAGCTCCGTATCCACGAGATTCCAGTCCGTTGAAAATTGGTGGATTCTAACTAAGGATTAGCTCTTGAATCCCTCTTATATATCATGATCAAACATCTTCTTATACCATCCATCGGGATCTTAAATATCTCGGTGCGATATGTATTTATAATCATCTGCGTAAAAGTCTAATACATAAATCGACATCATGTGTCGACATCAAAACTAATTGCTCTCGATGAGCTATCATCATATCAAGTCGAAATGCCTCTACAAGGATTTTCATCAGCGTTCTTGAGATTTACCAAAAGAGGCCAGGTAAGGAGTATGATGCTCCAAAACTAATATCGGCATCCTCCACATACCTAATCACGATGCGTACAAATATTTAAATACTACCGAGGTCATCAAAATAAGAGTTCGTATCAGAATGACTCATCGTTCTCGTATGCATCACCAAATATGCAATCGTATATAAACAAAACACTTTCTAGTCTTAAATAATTAGATCCATAATCGCCCAGGGTATAAATAGAGCTCATCGTGTTGGAGTCAGAACCGAGAGTATGGGTACTATCAATTTCCTCCATCTCATTGTCGTGACGGTCCTCCTCGGGATCTTCCTGCGGGTCCTCTTCTCTTTGACCTCATCATTGAATGTGGGACTCACGGTTTCTCGAATTCAAATAATTCTAGCTTCTTCCATAGCAATTAGGTCTCGGTGGACCTCGACCATGATCTCCTCATAGGCATCATTTGGAATTTGAAGAAAGCGGCAAGATGGCACAGTTTCTCTCTGGCACGCATACGGTTAGGCCACGTGATTAGTCAATCTCTACAGATGTCGTGGGACATGTGTCCGTGCAGGGTGGTCATTGAGCGGGAAACACGGTAGGTAGATGTGAGTCTTGGCATGGGCGATCGACAACGATGATGCAGGCGAGCAATAGCGAGGATGGAATCTACTAGTGGTAGGGCCCGGAAAAGTGAGTTGTCGAGGGCGAAGTTCCGGCCTCGAATATGTTCCTACCACAACCGGTAAGAATGCGAGTCCATTAGATGCTAAGCAGGCATCTCGGGTGGAGCCACTCGGGATTTTCGTCATGCCATATGTATTCTCGCTCGGTGAGATACGGTCCATGGTGCAGCTCCGTATACCATGAATACATAGTTCGGTGGTTGTGAGCGGGTAAGTCTACCTCGAGATCGAAGCTCTCTCGGCCGATAGATGAAATCTGTCGATATCTCACGGGCATATCCTTGCCAATCGGATGGCGATCTATAACCGGTTGAAATGCGCCGTCGTAGTATGATGTACCACGTTCGTGTACAATAGCCTAGTGGACGCTTCAGTGAGCTAAGAACTCATCGGCGTCGTCTTCTTGATATGGTAGGAATGGTAGGAATGTACAATCTCTTGGTGTGGCTCTACGGGATAAAGGACTCCTAGTCGTAAAATCGTTCGAACCACAATCTTATATCCTATATTCCTAAGTTCTTATGAAACTATTTTCATAGTTTGGTATTAGGAAAGAGGCTGTATGGTCTCATAGGATAGAAACAGACATTGATGTCTAGCCGGGTAAGGCTAAGTGGTCATCATTTCTCATTGGGTTATGAATTATATATTTTCATTCGAATCATAACATTCGATCATATGCGTTCCATAATATTCAAAATTCTATCTTTCTTTTTATACATACTTTCTTAACATTATGTTTTGATTAAATCGTTATTGCCACGATAGAGATATACGTAAAATGTTGAAATTTCTTAGCATAGAGAGCTTGGAACTCGTAATAGTGCGAACCTCCGGTTAAGCAATCGCCGTCATCGTAGAGTTGTTGCATTCTCATCATCAAATCCGTTCGTATTGAGATTCTTATAATTTCGATGTTCTCGTTCTTCCTTAGTATTCCGTTCAATCGGGGACACCTTATGTTCTCATACTAAGTTCGGCGCAAAAGGGATCATCGTCTTAAAGTCTATGTTCTCATGGGAAACATACTCATTTATATTATGCCTCTAGCATGCTTTGCATATAGGAGTAAACACAACTCATAACATATATGCAATCAACAGATATTCTCATATCATTAATTTATCAATCTCCCAGAGTTTTCAACTCTTTTCAATCTACAACCAGTTATTTTGAAAATAACAATTTCAATAATTCTTTTTAAAAACAAAACTCATTGAAACAACAACTCCATTTGAAATTCTAAACTTTTCTCCTTTCAAACATATTTGACCTTCAAAACAATGCGACTTTTGTAAGTCCATTTCACATTTCATAACTTCCATCATTTCAAAACAACTTTCACCATTTCAAAGCAACTTCCACAATTTCTAAACAACTTCCAATTGAGATGGTTACCTTCTTTCTTGTTGAGCGGGACGACGATGGAGTGCGGTGCGGTGGAAGTCGAATACCCACAGTTTGAGACTCGACTTTCAACTTAAGATTCGAGGAAAGAGTTTCTAGGGTTGGGCGAACAAGTGCTACGATACCACTTTGTGACGACCGACTTCCAAAGAAATACGGATCACATGGATCGTCTTTGGTATGATAAATGCGGCGGATATATATAATTTAAACCAATACGATTAACCAATCAATTGTGAATAAATCGTAGACTAAAGGGATCTGTTGTATCGGTCTGAACTCAAGTCGCGAAAGACTTGCCAAAAGGTTCTATGTTCAAGTCTAACCCAATCGGGCGACTTCAAGGGCAGTGCGACCTCCGGTTCAATACGATATGATAGCGGTCATAATCAGCAGATACCAACAAAACATCGAGTTTGGCGGCAAATAAGCGTGTGAACATACATATGATGCATGCTTAAGGTTAGAAATCCCTTCAATTAAAGCAACAAAATCACTACCACTTTGCACCACCTCGCACCCATCATCAATCCTTGCTCCTTTGCACATCAAAAGCGAATATGCGGGGCTAAGTACAAAAGTACTCGGTGGACTCGTTGAAAACATTTTCTTCATAAAGTTATTGAGCGCCACAATAGCACGAGGATTTTAGTTGAAAAGACTCATGTCTATTAAATATTTTATCATTTTCAAAAGTGTCCGGCGGACTATTTCATCCACGTTGCTCCATATCGGTAATTCATTCATCATTCATTCGTTCATTCATTCGCGCACTATGGGTGGCCACCTACACATAGTCGCCGTGACCGTCGAGGTAGCTAACCTTAACACCACGGTCACATGCGTGTACACAATCGAGTTAGTCCTCAACTAAGTCGGATCCGATCGTTACCTTTTTTTAGCGTTGGTGGACCAACTCGTTCCATACCACATTGGATATACCAATCGATTCGCGTCCCATTTGGACAAACCAACCTCGAGATATGGACACAACAAAACATAAATATTTGGCGATCGATAACGGTTCATGCGATAATATTTCATAAAGCTTTTGTAAATCATGCTTTGAGTTATGCATAACATTTTCGTTTCAAGAAAGCCCGCCTCAAAATTGTCCTTCTTGGAGTCGTGCTAGCGATCCTCTATTGTTTTCGTTTCGTCCACGCTGGACCTTATCAGCAAGAAATATGATTTAGTATGTCGTTCGTTTCTTCGAAGTATCATTAAGATTCGACAACTCGATATCTTTTAAGTCTTTGGGTTTTAGGATTTTCGTCATCGATATGACTTAATTAACATTTATATTTCGTCTATTTGATTGGTCTCGTCATAGCGATAGATGACACTTCGACGTTGCATTCTTCGCTAGCGATGTTTCTCGCGTCGTTTCGTATAATTTATGAATCTTAAGTTCATAACTAATATTAAATCGTTTGTTAGCAGCGTATCAGCGTTTTCGAGTTCCAAATCCTCATTCATTGCTAAAATTTCTTCGCGGCGTTTTAGTCTCACACGTCCCACATATTCTATCAGAAACTCGTACTAATACTACACAATTAATAAATATTTCTAGTAAATCAATCATCGTCTAACAAGCGTTTTATAAATTTAAGTTGCTTAAATAAAATTTTCTCAATCATCTATTTGACATAAGCAACTTATTACTTAATTAAATCTCCTATTTAATTAAGTTGACCATAATTAAATATTAATTAAATGGATAAATTTAAAAGTCGATAATATTTGATTAATCAAACAAATTAATTTGATTAATCTTAGATATCCACTAATTAGGATTTATTTCTCATCACGCCTTTGTAACAAAATACATAAGGTCATCTCATTATATAAGTAAATCACTTAAAAGAATAATTCTCAAATTATTCTTTAACATAATTAATTAATTATGTTATTCAATTTCTAAAATTAGACTTTATTCAATCTAATGAATTTAATTAATTCACTCTAAATAATTGATATTTAGATTATTATTTAATTAATTAAAATTAATCCCAAAATTTAATTACTAAAATTAAACCTCATATTTAATTAATATAGAATTTATTAAATCCTTAATTTAATTTTAATGGATCATAGCTAGATAATTCAAGTCCATTATCAAATTAAATTCTTAGCCCAATATAGAAAATAAGTCTAAGCCCGTCTTTAATTTAATTGAGAGCCTTCTTCGATTTAATTTAAAACCCATAGCAATTTATTCAAGGCCCATCTTTCATTTAATTAAACACACTCAATTAATTGAGCCCATATCATTTTAATTTGAGCCCATATTAATATTATTTTAGGCCCAAACTCAGCCCATTATCTCAAGCCCAAAGATATAAATTTTTCAGCCCGTTGAATTAAACTAACTAAGCCCCAATCTAATAAATTTAAATTGAAAGAATAAGTAATCAACTAAATTCAACTAGGCCCATTACACTTTTATTAAAGGCCCTCGTCAATTTAATTAAGAGTCCGTCTATTTGGCCCATATCGAGGTCCAACCACAATTTATTTTCGGCCCAAAGAAACAAAGCCCATCAACAATAAAAATTGAAACCCTAGTAGCCCCCCCAAGCATTCATCTCCTATCTCTCGGCACTACACTGCCTTGGCACACACACACACTGACACACACAAAATCGCGTCGCCGCCGCCTCCACGTCCGGCCGAACACATCGCCGGTCGACGAGCTTCACCGCGACTTCGGCCTCTTCCCCTCGTTTCCCCCTCACTCGCTCACATACTCGTACATCATCAACCTCCATCCCTCTCCTCTCTCTGCCGCCATCGTATCCTCGTCTCCGGTGAGCCATCGCGACCGGTAGGCGTACCAAACCGTCGCCGCCGTGATCTCAGCCACCTCTTCCCTCTCACTCGGTGCGAATCGGCCGCACACACGTAGATCTCTCTGTTCTCTCACGGACACTCACATAGAGAAGCGCATCCTCTCTTCCCTCTCGGCGGCACGCCGTCTCGGCGAACACGCCCCGCGTCGTCGTCGTGACCACGGCTCTGCTCCAGCTCTCATCGCCGTTGGTCGATGGCCGAGCCCCAGTGGCTCGGTCTTGGTTTAACGAGAAGCATGTAGTTACGAAATTTTCTAAATTGCGTAATTACTTAGATCGTAATTGTATATTGTATGTTCATATTTTACGTAATCGAAATGTTCTTTGTGGAATGGTGATGGTTATGTGATTACATTCTTGGTTATGCAAATGAAATGCATAAAATTTTTTGAAGAAATAGGTTGAGTGATATTGCACAGAATGTGGTAGGTTGTGAGTTTCGTTTGTTCTTCGATCGATAGCAATTTCTTGAAACAACAAAGGATCAACATTTGTTAGCTTGATCTTGTAAGAAGATAAAAAAAATAGAGACAAATAAGTTCTTACAGTTTTGGTTGGTTCTCTTACCTTTGTTGTCGACATGTTTGCAAGGTGGAGAAAATGTGGGTTGTTTATAAAACATGAGAGGAAACAAAATGTGTTCTTTGTAATATTTCACATAGGATTCCTTGAAGGAGTGATGATGAGTATTCGGGGAAAAAGTAGAGTAAAGTAGGGTAAAGTGGAATATTTTGGGAATAAAAATGATGTGGTTTGACTAATTAATTTATCGATTATAAAATATACGGTTCGATTTATAATTGTATTAGTTCTCGACATTCGTTTAAATTTTCTTTTCGAAATAAAAATGAAGCGTTAAACAATTATAAAATTTAATAGTCGCTCTAAATTCAAATCTCGATTTAGCTAAAGAAATTGATAATCGAAGTTTTAAATTTATCGGGGTATTACATCATCGTCCTAAGCGGATACGGTGACTCGTCTGGATAACTAGCATGACATACAAGCACCGCCACCACCCAAGATGCGGAGAATATTGGGTTAGAACATATAACCCTACCATAACAAGTCAAAGTGATGGTCGACAACTCATACTCACTAATACCTTATCGAGGTTTAGATCATCATAAGTCACCGAGATCTGGGTTATTCACGACGGTCGGATAGAAGAACTCGTCTCTTTGTGATCCGTGATACGTCGAGGCGTGCCGGCATAGACAAGCAACCAAGTCAAGTCACTTCTTATCTATACATGACTATCTGAGACAACTCGTCCTCAAGTTGTCTCGGTGTGATTCTTTTTATATCTCATTAAGCTTGACCAATCATACAGACTTCTGTGATCTTCTACACACTGTATGATCTAACTTATATATGAGATAAGGGGACACAGATATATGCAATCAAGTAATCAATTCAGATAGGAGATTGTAATAGTGGTAACAGGAAACATTGTATACAAGCTCAACCAAAACTGCTTTCATTATACAAATCCAACAATCTCCCACTTATACTAAAGCAAACTTTTAGTATACAATGTGTCTCTCTACTAGCTATTACAAACAAAACCATCACTTTGCTTCTCCCACTTATACAAAGTTTCCTTTCTAAGTGGGTGCCATCAAGCATAATCAAGTCCTCGAGCGTGCACTTCGTAGACTTTTCGGCGGAGCTCTTTGTGAATGGATCCGCTAGGTTATCCGTCGTATCAATCTTTTCAATCAACCGTCCCTCGTCTCACGATTTCTCGTATGACATGGTACTTTCTCTCTATGTGTTTGGTTGCCTTGTGGGTCCGTGGTTCCTTCGAGTTTGCCACTTGCACGAGTTATCACGATGAAACTATGATACTCTTGGGCAAACCGGTACCACACCTAGATCCATGAGGTAGTTCTTGAACTATCAACCTCCTTGCTTGACCTCTGAAGCGGCTACATATTCGACTTCCATGGTAGAGTCCGCAATGCATGTTGCTTTGCACTCCTTGGGATCGGCTCCACCTCCCAAGGTAAACACATAGCACGAGGTAGACTTTTTCTCATCACGGTCGACTTGGAAATCCAGTGCATATAACCCAAAGGCATTAGACTATACGCATGGTAAACTAGCCTATAATCTCGAGTCCTTTTCGGTGCACTGAGTATATGCTTTCTTCTTGATCAATGAGCTTGTCGAGGTTAGGCGATATCTAGCTACTATGCCTACCGCATAGCGGATATCGGACCTCGTACATAGCATTGCTTACATGAGACTTCCTACGACGTAAGCGTGAACTTGTCTCATTCCTCTATCTCCTTTGCGGTCATAGGTATTGCTCTTTAGAATAAAGGGGCGCCATATACGAAGGTAGCAATCCTTTTCTTGGCGGTGCATACTAAAGCGGTAATCACGGTATCAATGTAAGGCGCTGAGATAAGCTCAACATTTTCCTCTTGCGATCTCGGTAAACCTTGATCCCAAGAATGTGCTGCTGCACCTCCTAAGTATTTCATTTGAGGCGATCGGATAACCAACTCTTCGATCGATAACAACTTCACATTGTTGCCAACTAGAAGAATGTCATCTACATAAAGTCTGAAATACCACATCACCGTTGACATCTAAGCGATACACAACTCTCGCTAGCACGGGGTAAATCCATGGGACTTTACCACCTCGTCAAAGCGTAAGTTCTAGGATCGTGAGGCTTGTAAGCCCATAAATGGACTTCTTAAGCTTCCATACTAGATGCTCTTCACCTTCACCACATAACCTTGGGTTCTTTGCATATAGATGTCTCTACCTTCCTCAAGGTAACCGTTTGAAAAGCGGTTTCACGTCCATTGCCAAACCTCAAGGTTGAGTGGGCTGCTATGGCGAGAAGAATTACGATGGACTTGAGCATTGCTGACGACGAAAGGTCTCATCGAAATCGATGCCCTCAATGCAGGTGTACCCTATCGCCACAAGCGACTTTAAAAGCGAAACCTCTCCATCCGAATCTCTCTTCTCTTGTATGCCCACTTACTACCAATGGCTTTCTTGCCATCGGTAGAGTGTATTCAAATATACATCCATAGCTGTTATGGACTCGATTTCTAAGTCCATAGCGGTGTGCCATGATCTTGCATCAATATCTTGTATCGCCTCTTTGTATGTCCATGGGTCGATTATTGCACTGTTCGTTTCCGGGACTAAATGAAGATTCACCCATGAACATAAATCGCTCGGGTTGACGAACAACCCTCCCATTACGACGAGGCACTACTGGCACAATGGCAACGGTGGGTACTGTTTGGTATGATTTTGTGATGATTCTTGGTATTGTTTTACATGTCATTTTCTATGGTTTGTCCTATTTATGCCTTTGGTTCGATTAATATTTATTGATTCGGACTTACTTCGTTCGTTTCGATGTTTTGTAGGAAAACGGCAGAAAATAGGATGAATTGGATCCGCAAGAATCAAATATATTGAAGAGCATTTCGACAGGAGTTTGTAGGTGAAAGCCGTGCGTAAATCGGAGTTCAAACGAAGGAGAACGGGTCGAACGACCAAAGTCGCGTCTGGCACCCCATCGCATGGCGTGCGCCCGCGCACAGCGCGCCGCGCGCGCGCGCACGCCCGCCGCACGCCCGCTTAGCGCGGCTCACTCCGGCGCGTGCGGCCAATTTCCTCGCGTGCTCGGTGGCGCGCACTCCTGCTCAGCGCCCATCGCTCGAGCGCCCGCGCCGCGCGCGCAGCGCCTGCGCCGTTGCGCATCACCCCGCCACCAGCGCCCGTCTCGCCTCGTCCATCGCTCGAACTCACCTCGCGTTGCACTCCCCGCGTCGCCCGCGGCGAGCAAGCATCCGCCCGTATTAGCTTACTCCGGCGCGCGCCGAGACCCGCTGCCCGCTCGCCAACGCCGGCTCGATCTCGTGCGGCGGCTAAGCCAGCGCCTCTCCTTCCTGGTCACCACATCACCCGGCTGCCATCTCGCGCTGGCTCTCCTTCAACAACCGTTCGATCCGTAGCGCGTTCTCAAATTTTCCTCGCCGTTCATCATGAGCGGCTCGCTCATTTGTGAGGAGAATGATTTCCTCGGTAGGCTTTCACGCCGGTGGCGTTCATATTCAAGGCGAGAATGTATTTTGAACCTGCGTTCATTTTGAGCATGGCTCACTTCACTTAATATATATATGCGTGTTTAGGGCTCGGCTCTCGGTTCGATTTTTGGTTCTTCACGCTTGGTGCTCCATTCACCATGGATTCTTGAGAATTCTTGACGGATCGACTACAGATAATCATTAGCTTTAATTCTTGTTTTAGTTTCATCATCTGAATATTTAAATTATCAATTTATGCTTTGGATTATCGGTTCTTGTGGAATCAATTTCATAGTGTTTGGTTTGATGATTTATGTTGAATTCAATTCCATAGTGACGATGGATTGGACTTTCATGTTCCGTTGATTTAATTTGTAATGATTTCTTGCTTTCGATTATTTCAAGTTCTTGTTGGATGATTGATAGTTATAGTTTATGTGCAATTAGATTTAGATTAGGGATTGACAAACCCCATGAATAATAGAATTGCATATGCATTTGTTTATCGCTTTGATTTATCGCTTTCATAGTTCGACTAGGGATTGACAACCCTAGTTTAGATTTATTCTTGTATTAGTTTAGCTCGGGATTGACAACCCCTAGCTTAGGATGCTGTTTAATTTTCCGTATTTCAATTCCAGTATGATCAAAAACCCATGTTGGTATTAGTGTGTTTAGGATTTAATTGCTTTTGTGCACGACACGAACAATAGCCCTGTTAAGTTTTCCTTGAGAGAAGACTAGTGTTAACTTATCACGCTACGATTACCTCGTACGATTGCGAGTAATTTGAGTGTGTTTTAGCTCGATCAATTTTGGCGCCCGTTCTTGGAAAACTTTAGTCATATTGTTTGTGTTGTTTATTTTATGTTTCTTTTTGTTTTTTTTTATTTTCTCCCCGGTGCGTGTGATCTTGTTTTTGTTGTTGGTGTGCATTAATGCGGGGTTACCAGCAATATGAGTATGGTCAGCGGTGGGGGAGGAAAGTTCGTCGTTTGGGCAAATTCTTCTTATGAAGAAGGGGCCGATTCGACCGATCGAGGATATCCGTCGGGCATGAGCATCAAGCAAACCTATGATCCCCTTGGGACCAACCACCTCCTCCGGTGTATGAAGATCAAGCCTACAATCCATCTTGGGAGCAACCACCTCCGCCGCAATATTCATACTCGAGCAACCACCTCCACCTCAATATTCATACCAGCAGCGCAAGAAGCAACCTCCAGTCCGATTGAATGGTGGGAACCAAAACCCGACCCGAATATTGGAATCCACAACCTGGTTATGAATGGTGTGATCACGGTGCCCACGGCCTCCACAAACAGCGATTAGTACGACCGCGGCGGGAGTATTATTCACCACCCACGCATCACCACCTCGGAGGTCATCATTTGAGGATTCGTTCACCCCACGAATGGATCGTTACTTAACAAAATGGATCTGCAAACACCTCATCTCGCGTTTGGAGGCGCAAGCGGGCATGTTCACGCACGCTTGAGGTGTTGCGACAATGGAGGAACCCCAATCCAATCCGATCAGGTCCGGCGGTCCTTTGTTCTGAAAGTGACCTAATTATTGAGAAGTGGGTGGAAGAGACACCGGAAGAGCCGTTGCAGCCACATGAGGTGGAAAATGAAAGTGGTCAGTCGTGCCTCTCCACACCAACGGATCAGACTCGAGCGGTCACTTTTCTTGAAAGTGACCCGATTGTTGAGAATGGGGTGGGAGAGACTCTGATGAGTTCTTGCAACTAGAGGAGGTGAAAAGCGAGGAAGAGTGGGCAAATGAAGTGAATAGCATGCCAACACCCACTCTGGGGTGATAGAACTACCCAAGCACGTGGAGGAGGATGAAGAGGATGGAGAAAGAATGGGCGCTTGAAGATATTCGAATGCAAAACCCGCTCTGGAAGTGATTGCGCCTCAACAATTAGATGCGGGATCCCGAGAGGAGGACAAATCGAGGACAAAGGTTGAGGTAACATAAATTATTTGTCAACATCTAATTCACCAAAGTATTGTACTTTGGGAATTGAAGTATTATTTTATTTTGGAGAATAGGATGTTCGACTTGAGCTTAAATTGTGCATTACTTGTTTTCTTTCTTGTCCTCTGTTCTTGTATGGTTCATCTTGATGCTTTGGCGAGATGGTATTCTGCGGTGAAGGACTATGGATAGTCCGTTGTTTATGCGAACACGTCGTGCTCACGACGTTAAATTGAGTACTACGTGGGAGTTTACCCGGTTTTTCTATTCTTTTCCTTTCTTTCTTTTTGTTTGGTTTCCTGTTTTTCTTTGATCTATATGTTGTCTCTATGTTAGTGTTGCTCGAAATTGGGACTTCGTCGCGGTGAGGTGAAGCCACGATATTCGGTTACGCCGCACGCTCACATTCGGCGCCATATTTTATCGGGAAGCCCTCCTCTATCGGCTATTTTTATATTATTTATGTTTTGAGCAGGGGACGGTGCTCAAAATTAAAATAATATGGGAGAGAGTATTTTGGTTTTGTGGGTGTGACATATATATTTGTATGCTTAATGTTGTGCCCATATGCTTATTTTGATTGTTTGGACTTAAGCTTTATCTATGCTCGTAAGTTAGGATTTTGATTTGTGCTGTTGAACTACGTGGTATTGATCGGACCTTGTTGTATTTCGTTTATCTTGATGTCATGTGATTAAAGTGCAATGTGGTGACGGGGTTGTGTGAATTGATTTTAAATCGGTGGTTATTGGCGTGATTTTTCGGCTAATGCTAGAGGGAGTGTTAATAGGGTGGTTACCTATATACTCGTTTCAATAAACAAAAAAAAAAAAAAAAAAAGAAAAATATGTGTGAAAAAGAAAATAAGGAGAATTAAAACTCAAATGTTGTTGAGATTGTATAAATGGAGGATGAGATTATGTCCCTCTTTCTCGTAAATTGAGAAATGGACATGGAAAACCACGTTAGGAGACTCGAGTTCATCGAGAGTTCACCTTTCGAACATTGTTCCAAATCATTAATACCTTCTATGTTATCAAAGGAAACTTGTTGCTAAAGGTAACCATTTAGTTAATTCACCTCTAGCGGAGAGTTGGAGTGCGAGCAAAAATAACCTACTTGTTTATTTGATATTTTAGCAATCTTAGATTTGTTTCACGTTGTCTTTGGTTATGTTTTCATCATGTTTGGGGGAATTGCAAAGAGATTTGATTGATTAGAATAAGAGTTAAGTTGCATGAATTATCTTTCTATTCTTATTAGTATAGACTTTGCTTGAGGACAAGCAAATGGATAAGATGGGGAGTTGTTTGGTATGATTTTGAGATGATTCTTGGTATTGTTTTACATGTCATTTTCTATGGTTTGTCCTAATTATGCCTTTGGTTCGATTAATATTTATCGATTCGGACTTACTTCGTCCGTTTCGATGTTTTGTAGGAAAACGGAAGAAAATAGGATGAATTGGATTAGAAAGAATCAAATATATTGAAGAGCATTTCGATAGGAGTTCGTAGGCGAAAGCCATCGAAATCGGAGTTCAAGCGAAGGAGAGCGGGTCGAACGACCAAAGTCGCGCCCGACACCCGTCGCGTGGCGCGCACCACGCCCGCCCGCCCGCGCCGCCCAGCCAGCGCCGGCTCACTCGGCCTTGCGGCCAATTTTCCTCCGCGCTCGAGTGGCCTTCACCAACTCCGGTGCCCGGCGCTCGAACACGCGCGCGCTCACGCGCCGCGCCCGCCCGCATCACCCAGCGCCCAGCGCCCCCGTCCATCACTCGAACTCACCTCACGCGTTGCACTCTCCGCTCGTGCAGCCGCGAGCAGCGTCCGCCCGGCGCTCGCTTACTCCCGCCCGTGCGCGCGAACCCGGCCGCTCCGCCGCGCCCGCTCGATCTCGTCCGTGGCGCTTTGCCCAGCCTCTCTCCTCCATAGCGCGCCCGCGCGCCTCGGCATCACCCCATCCCGGCATTGCCATCTCGCGCCCGGCTCTCCTTCGACAACCGGTGCTCGATGCGGCGCGCGTTCTAAATTTTCCTCGCCGCGTTCATCATGAGCGCTCGCTCATTTGTGAGCGCGAATGATTTCCTCGGCCGGCGTTCACGCCACGGTATCGTTCATATTCAAGGCGAATGTATTTTGAACTGCGCTCATTTTGAGCGCGGCTCACTTCATTTAATATATATATACGCGTTTAGGGCTCTTTTCTCGATTCGATTTTTTGTTCTTGATTTGGTTTTTCTCCATTCACCATGGATTCTTCAAGAATTATTTCTTGAGATCGACACAAACAGATAATCATTAGCTTTAATTCCTGTTTTAGTTTCATCATTTGAATATTTAAATTATCAATTTATGCTTTGGATTATCGGTTCTTGTGGAATCAATTTCATAGTGTTTGGTTTGATGATTTATGTTGAATTCAATTCCATAGTGACGATGGATTGAACTTTCATATTCGTTGATTTAATTTGCTTATTGATTTCTTGCTTTCGATTATTTCAAGTTCTTGTTGGATGATTGATAGTTATAGTTTATGTGCAATTAGATTTAGATTAGGGATTGACAAACCCTATGAATAATAGAATTGCATATGCATTTGTTTATCGCTTTGATTTATCGCTTTCATAGTTCAACTAGGGATTGACAACCCCTAGTTTAGATTTATTGCTGTATTAGTTTAGCTCGGGATTGACAACCCCAGCTTAGGATGATGTTTAATTTTCCGTATTTCAATTCCAGTATGATCAAAAACCAATGTTGGTATTAGTGTGTTTAGGATTTAATTGCTTTCTGTGCACGACACGAACAATAGCCCTGTTAAGTTTTCCTTGAGAGACGACTCGTGTTAACTTATCACGCTACGATTACCTCGTACGATTGCGAGTAATTTGAGTGTGTTTTTAGCTCGATCAATTTTGGCGCCGTTGCCGGGGAAAACTTTAGGCATATTGTTTATGTTGTTTATTTTCTGTGTTTCTTTTGTTATTTTTTATTTTCTCCCCCCGGTGCATGTGATCTTGTTTTTGTTGTTGGTGTCTGTTAATGCATGGTTACCAGCAATATGAGTATGGTCAAGCAGGCTGGGGGGAGGAAAGTTCGTCGTTTTGGGCAAATTCTTCTTATGAAGAAGGAGCCCAGTTCGACCAGTCTGAGGGATATCCGTCAGGGCATGAGCAGCAAACCTATGATCCCTACTGGGACCAACCACCTCCTCCGGTGTATGAAGATCAAGCCTACAATCCATCTGGGAGCAACCACCTCCGTATCCGCTTTGTTTATGAGCAATATTCATACCGGGCAACCACCTCCACCTCAATATTCATACCCGACCGGGATTATTGGGATCCCCCCCTCGATCCGATTGAATGGTGGGAACCACAACCCGACTCCGAATATTAGAATCCACAACCCGGTTGTGAATGGTGTGATCGCGGCGCACGGCCTCGGCGACAACGATGAGTACGACCCGCGGCGGAGTATTATTCACCACCCCACGCATCACCACCTCGAGAGGTCATCATTTGAGGATTCGTTCACCCCAGCGAATGGATGCATTACTTAACAAAATGGATGCTGCAAACACCTCGTCTCAGCGTTTGGAGGCATGGCGGGCATGTTCACGGCATGCTTAAATGGTGTTGCGACAATGGAGGAACCCCAATCCAATCCGATCGGTCGGCGGTCTTTGTTCTAGAAAGTGACCCAATTATTGAGAATTGGGTGGAAGAGACACCGGAAGAGCCGTTGCAGCCACATGAGGTGGAAAATGAGAAAGTATTGAAGTCGTCCCACACCAACGGATCAGACTCGGGACGGTCACTTTTCTTGAAAGTGACCCGATTATTGAAATGGGGTGGAGAGACTCTGATGAGCTGCTGCAACTAGAGGAGGTGAAAAGCGAGGAAGAGTGGGCAAATGAAGTGAATAGCATGCAGCGCCCCACTCTGGAGGTGATAGAACTACCCAAGCACGTGGAGGAGGATGAGAGGATGGAGAAAGAGTGGGCGCTTGAAGATATTCGAATGCAAAACCCGCTCGGAAGTGATTGCCTTTGCCTCAACAATTGAGATCACGGGATCCCGAGAGAGGACAAATCGAGGACAAAGGTTGAGGTAACATCAATTATTTGTCAACATCCTAATTCACCAAAGTTACGTACTTTGGGAATTGAAATTATTTATTTTATTTTGGAGAATAGGATGTTCGACTTGAGCTTAAATTGTGCATTACTTGTTTTCTTTACTGTCCTCTGTTCTTGTATGGTTCATACTGATGCTTTGGCCGAGATGGTATTCCTGCAGGTGAAGGACTATGGATAGTCCGTTGTTTACCGGAACACGTCGTGCTCACGACGTTAAATTGAGTACTACGTGGGAGTTTACCCACGGTTTTTTCTATTCTTTTCCTTTCTTTCTTTTTGTTTGGTTTCCTGTTTTTCTTTAATCTATATGTTGTCTCTATGTTAGTGTTGCTCGAAATTGGGACTTTGTCGTGGTGAGTGAAGCCACGATATTCGGTTACGCGCGCGCTCACATTCCAACCACCCTTGCCATATTTTATCAGGGAAGCCTCCTCCTCTATCGGCTATTTTTATGTTATTTATGTTTTGAGCACTAGGGACAGTGCTCAAAATTAAGTGTGGGGGAGAGAGTATTTTTGTTTTGTGGGTGTGACATATATATTTTGCTTAATGTTGTGCCCGTATGCTTATTTTGATTGTTTGGACTTAAGCTTTATCTTTGCTCGTAAAGTTAGGATTTTGATTTGTGCTGTTGAACTACGTGGTATTGATCGGACCTTAATGTATTTCTCGTTTATCTTGATGTCATGTGATTAAAGTCTGATGTGAATTGCGGGGTTGTGTGAATTGATTTTAAATCGGTGGTTATTGACGTGATTTGTCCGGCTAATGCTAGGGGGAGTGTTAACAGGGTGGTTACCTATATACTCGTTTCAATAAACAAAAAAAAAAAAAAAAAAGAAAAATATGTGTGAAAAAGAAAATAAGGAGAATTAAAACTCAAATGTTGTTGAGATTGTATAAATGGAGGATGAGATTATGTCCCTCTTTCTCGTAAATTGAGAAATGGACATGGAAAACCACGTTAGGAGACTCGAGTTCATCGAGAGTTCACCTTTCGAACATTGTTCCAAATCTGTTAATACCTTCTATGTTATCAAAGGAAACTTGTTGCTAAAGGTAACCATTTTAGTTAATTCACCTCTAGCGGAGAGTTGGGTCTGAGCAAAAATAACCTACTTGTTTATTTGATATTTTCGCAATCTTAGATTTGTTTCACGTTGTCTTTGATTATGTTTTCATCATGTTTGGGGGAATTGCAAAAGAGATTTGATTGATTAGAATAAGAGTTAAGTTGCATGAATTATCTTCCCTATTCTTATTAGTATAGACTTTGCTTGAGGACAAGCAAATGGATAAGTGTGGGGGAGTTGTTTCGTATGATTTTGAGATGATTCTTGGTATTGTTTTACATGTCATTTTCTATGGTTTGTCCTAATTATGCCTTTGGTTCGATTAATATTTATCGATTCGGACTTACTTCATCCGTTTCGATGTTTTGTAGGAAAACGGCAGAAAATAGGATGAATTGGATTAGAAAAGAATCAAATATATTGAAGAGCATTTCGACGGAGTTCGTGGCGAAAGCCGTGCGTCATCGGAGTTCAAGCGAAGAGAGCGGTCGAGCGACCAAAGTCGCGCACGGCACACCGTCGCATGGCGCGCGCGCCACGCCGCGCCCGCCCGCCGCGCACGCCCGCCAGCGCCGGCTCACTCCGGCCGCGGCGGCCATTTCCCCGCCGCTCGAGTGGCGCCGCTCACCAACTCCGGCGCCCGGCGCTCGAACACCGCGCCGCGCACGCGGCGCGCGCCCGCCCATAAGCATCACCCAGCGCCCAGCGCCGCGTCATCCTTCGAACTCACCCCGCGCGTTGCCTCCCCGCGCCAGCAGCTCGCCGAATAAGCGCCGCCCGGCGCTTCGCTTCTCAGCCGCCGCGCCCCGAACCCGCGCCGCCTCGCCAACGCCCGCTCGATCTCGTCGTGGCGGCTTTGCCAGCGCCCTCTCTTCCACCAAGCGCCTCGCGCCCGGCGTCACCCCATCACCCGCTTTGCCATCTCGCGCAGCTCTTCTCAACAACCGGCGCTCGATGTAGCGTCGTTCTCAAATTTTCCTCGCGCGTTCATCATGCCGCTCGCTCATTTGTGGCGAATGATTTCCTCGGCCGGCGTTAACCACGGTGGCGTTCATATTCAAGCAGAATGTATTTTGAACTGCGTTCATTTTGAGCATGGCTCACTTCATTTAATATATATATACGCGTTTAGGGCTCAGCTCTCAGTTCTGATTTTTTGGTTCTTCACGCGGCTGCTCCTGTTCACCATGGATTCTTCAAGAATTCTTCAGCAGATCGACACAACAGATAATCATTAGCTTTAATTCTGTTTTTAGTTTCATCATTTGAATATTTAAATTATCAATTTATGCTTTGGATTATCAGTTCTTGTGGAATCAATTTCATAGTGTTTGGTTTGATGATTTATGTTGAATTCAATTCCATAGTGACAGTGGATTGGACTTTCATATTCCGTTGATTTAATTTGCTTAATGATTTCTTGCTTTCGATTATTTCAAGTTCTTGTTGGATGATTGATAGTTATAGTTTATGTGCAATTAGATTTAGATTAGGGATTGACAAACCCTATGAATAATAGAATTGCATATGCATTTGTTTATCGCTTTGATTTATCGCTTTCATAGTTCAACTAGGGATTGACAACCCCTAGTTTAGATTTATTCTTTGTATTAGTTTAGCTCGGGATTGTGACCCTAGCTTAGGATTACATTTAATTTTCCGTATTTCAATTCTTGCATGATCAAAAACCAATGTTGGTATTAGTGTGTTTAGGATTTAATTGCTTTACGTACTGCGACACGAACAATAGCCTGTTAAGTTTAACTTGAGAGGCGACTCGTGTTAACTTATCACGCCACGATTACCTAAATGCGATTGCGAGTAATTTGAGTGTGTTTTAGCTCGATCAATTTTGGCGCCGTTCTTGAAAACTTTAGGCATATTGTTTGTGTTGTTTATTTTCCGTGTTTCTTTTGTTATTTTTATTTTCTCCCGGTGCATGTGATCTTGTTTTTGTTGTTGGTGTGCATTAATGCATGGTTACCGACAATATGAGTATGGTCAGCGGTGGGGAGGAAGATAAATCGTTTTGGGCAAATTCTTCTTATGAAGAAGGGCCCGATTCGACCGATCGAGGATATCCGTCGGGCATGAGCAGCAAACCTATGATCCTACTAGGACCAACCACCTCCTCCGGTGTATGAAGATCAAGCCTACAATCCATCTTTGGGAGCAACCACCTCGCCCGCAATATTCATACTCGAGCAACCACCTCCACCTCAATATTCATACCATGCGGCAGCAACCCCCTCGATCCGATTCGAATGGTGGGAACCACAACCCGACCGGAATATTGGAATCCACAACTGGTTATGAATGGTGTGATCCCGGCAGCCACGGCCTCCACGACAACGATGAGTACGACCCGCGGCGGGAGTATTATTCACCACCACACGCATCACCACCTCGGAGGTCATCATTTGAGGATTCGTTCACCCACCGAATTGATCTCGTTACTTAACAAAATGGATCTGCAAACACATCATCTCGCGTTTGGAGCATGGCGGGGCATGTTCACGGCACTGCAAGAAGCTGTTGTAGCAATGGAGGAACCCCAATCTAATCCGATCGGTCCGGTGGTCCTTGTTCTGAAAGTGACCCAATTATTGAGGTGGGTGTAAGAGACACGGAAGAGCCGTTGCAGCCACATGAGGTGGAAAATGAGAAAGTGGTGAAGTCATGCCTCTCCCACCAACAGATCGGACTCGACGGTTACTTTTCTTGAAAGTGACCCGATTGTTGAGAATGGGGTGGGAGAGACTCTGATGAGTTGTTGCAACTAGAGGAGGTAAAAGCGAGGAAGAGTGGGCAAATGAAGTGAATAGCATGCCGCGCCCACTCATGAGGTGATAGAACTACCCAAGCACGTGGAGGAGGATGAGAGAGGATGGAGAAAGTGGGCGCTTGAAGATACTCGAATGCGAAAACCCGCTCTGGAAGTGATTACCTTGCCTCAACAATTAGATACGGGATCCCGAGAGGACAAATCGAGGACAAAGGTTGAGGTAACATCAATTATTTGTCAACATCCTAATTCACCAAAATCTTGTACTTTGGGAATTGAAAGTATTTATTTTATTTTGGAGAATAGGATGTTCGACTTGAGCTTAAATTGTGCATTACTTGTTTTCTTTCTTGTCCTCTGTTCTTGTATGGTTCATACTGATGCTTTGGCCGAAATGGTATTCCTGCAGGTGAAGGACTATGGATAGTCCGTTGTTTAGGAACACGTCGTGCTCACGACGTTAAATTGAGTACTATATGGGAGTTTACCCATGGTTTTTTCTATTCTTTTCCTTTCTTTCTTTTGTTTGGTTTCCTATTTTCTTTGATCTATATGTTGTCTCTATGTTAGTGTTGCTCAAGGTGGGACTTACGTCGTGATGGTGAAGCCTTGATATTAGGTTACGCCGCGCACGCCACATTCCAACCACCGCCTTGCCATATTTTATCACGGGAAGCCTCCTCTTCTATCTGCTATTTTTATGTTATTTATGTTTTGAGCACTGGGGACAGTGCTCGAATTAAGTGTGGGGGAGAGAGTATTTTTATTTTGTGGGTGTGACATATATATTTTGCTTAATGTTGTGCCCTTATGCTTATTTTGATTGTTTGGACTTAAGCTTTATCTATGCTTGTAAAGTTATGATTTTGATTTGTGCAACTGAACTCTGTGGTATTGATCGGACCTTGATGTATTTCTCGTTTATCTTGATGTCATGTGATTAAAGTGCAATGTGAATTGACGGGGTTGTGTGAATTGATTTTAAATCGGTGGTTATTGACGTGATTTTTCCGGCTAATGCTAGGGGGAGTGTTAACAGGGTGGTTACCTATATACTCGTTTCAATAAAAAAAAAAGAAAAAAAAAAGAAAAATATGTGTGAAAAAGAAAATAAGGAGAATTAAAACTCAAATGTTGTTGAGATTGTATAAATGGATGATGGGATTATGTCCCTCTTTCTCGTAAATTGAAAAATGGACATGGGACACCACGTTAGGAGACTCGAGTTCATCGAGAGTTCACCTTCGAACATTGTTCCAAATCATTAATACCTTCTATGTTATCAAAGGAAACTTGTTGCTAAAGGTAACCATTTAGTTAATTCACCTCTAGCGGAGAGTAGGGTGCGAGCAAAAATAACCTACTTGTTTATTTGATATTTTTGCAATCTTAGATTTGTTTCACGTTGTCTTTGATTATGTATTCATCATGTTTGGGGGAATTGCAAAAGAGATTTGATTGATTAGAATAAGAGTTAAGTTGCATGAATTATCTTCCCTATTCTTATTAGTATAGACTTTGCTTGAGGACAAGCAAATGGATAAGTGTGTGGGAGTTGTTTGGTATGATTTTGTGATGATTCTTGGTATTGTTTTACATGTCATTTTCTATGGTTTGTCCTATTTATGCCTTTGGTTCGATTAATATTTATCGATTTGGACTTACTTCGTTCGTTTCGATGTTTTGTAGGAAAACGGCAGAAAATAGGATGAATTGGATCGAAAGAATCAAATATATTGAAGAGCATTTCGACGAGGAGTTCGTAGGCAAAAGCCGTGCGTAAATCGGAGTTCAAGCGAAGGAGAGCGGGTCGAGCGACCAAAGTCGTGCACGGCACCCGTCGCATGGCCGCCCGCCCGCCCGCGCGCCGCCGCCCATGCGCGCGGCTCACTCCGGCTGACCAATTTCCCTCGCCGCGCTTAGAGTGGTGCGCTCGCCAACTCCGGCGCCAGGCTTTCGAACACCGCGCCCGCGCGGCAGCGCGCCTCGCCAGCGCGCATCGCCCCGGCGCCAGCGTCCCTCGTCCATCGCTTGAACTCACCTCGCGTTGCACTCCCCGCGCTCGCCGGTGACGAGCAGCGTCCGCCCAGCGCTTCGCTTACTCAGCGCCGCCGTAGACCCGCACGCCTCGCCAACTCCCCTTCGATCTCGTCGTGGCTCCGCTTTGCGGCCTCTCCACAGCGCTTTCGCGCCTCCGCGTCACCCCATCACCCGGCGCCATCTCGCGCCAGCTCTCCGCCCGACAACGGCGCTCGATGCGGCAGCGCGTTTAAATTTTCCTCGCGCGTTCATCATGAGCGCTTCGCTCATTTAATGAGAATGATTTCCTCGGCGGCGTTCACGCCGGTGGCGTTCATATTCAGGCGAGAATGTATTTTGAACTGCATTCATTTTGAGCCGGCTCACTTTCATTAATATATATATCGCGTTTAGGGCTCGCTCTCGATTCGATTTTTGTTCTTCACGCGCGGCTGCTCTCGCATTCACCATGGATTCTTCAAGAATTCTTGACGGATCGACACAACAGATAATCATCAGCTCTAATTCATGTTTTAGTTTCATCATTTGAATATTTAAATTATCAATTTATGCTTTGGATTATCGGTTCTTGTGGAATCAATTTCATAGTGTTTGGTTTGATGATTTATGTTGAATTCAATTCCATAGTAATGATGGATTGGACTTTCATGTTCCGTTGATTTAATTTGCTTAATGATTTCTTGCTTTCGATTATTTCAAGTTCTTGTTGGATGATTGATAGTTATAGTTTATGTGCAATTAGATTTAGATTAGGGATTGACAAACCACATGAATAATAGAATTGCATATGCATTTGTTTATCGCTTTGATTTATCGCTTTCATAGTTCGACTAGGGATTGACAACCCTAGTTTAGATTTATTCTTGTATTAGTTTAGCTGGGATTGTGACCCTAGCTTAGGATCTTTGTTTAATTTTCCGTATTTCAATTCGATTATGATCAAAACCCGTGTTGGTATTAGTGTGTTTAGGATTTAATTGCTTTTGTGCCGCGACACGAACAATAGCCTGTTAAGTTTTCCTTGAGAGGCGACTCATGTTAACTTATGACGCTAAGATTACCTCGTACGATTGCGAGTAATTTGAGTGTGTTTTAGCTCGATCAGGTGCAGTAACTTGTGGTTCTCTATCTTGCACAACTTCTTTGGATAGGAGCCACTTATGCGGTCGGTATCTCCGGTGGAACTCGACCCACTTCAATTTCTTGAAGTATCTAGTGTCGATCCTTCCCACTAGACACGACATCTCGTACCTTTTGGCTTAATCGGTGGTGGAATCGATCATCTTCTAATTCACGAAGAATGATTTCAACTTTGGATTTATGGTTTGTCATATAATCCTCTTCTAAAATCGGGCATTAGTCTAATAATGACCTTGATCCTAGGACTATAGAATAAACCACCTTTCGTCCTCTAGGATAGTGATAAACACCTTGCGTCGGATCTAACCTCAACATGCTGCCTTCTTGTTCGGCACATGTCTTTGGGCTGCCCATATCTTATGTGGCTTAAACTGAGCTTCGCCCAAACCACAACTCGAAAGGGTCTTTTGTGACTTGGATGGTACTAGATTTAGCAAGTATGCCACCGTTTCTAAGGCGTACCCCGAGCGAAATAAGCGTCTTGCATAACACATCATTGATCTAACCATTTCGAAAAGTCCTATTTCTTCGCTCGACACACCATTTCTTTGTGGTGTGCCCGGTGTAATCTTGTTGGGAGGTAATCTCACACTTCACTAGATAGTCCATAAACTCGTTCTTGAGGTATTCGCCACCACGATCAGACGCGGTGACTTGATACTTTACAAGCCTCGTCTCCACTTCCGCCTTAAACTCTTTGAATTTCTCAAAGCATTCGGACTGCGGTGAGCGGTATACATATCCGTACCTTGAGTAATCGTCGATGAAAGTGACAAAATCTTGGTACCCTCCACGAGCTTGTGTGGACATTGGTCCTGCAGGTCGAATGGACTAACTCAACACTTCTTTGGCTATAACCCTTTGCTTTGAAGGTGCAGTCGACATCTTTCCTTATCGAGGATTAGCAGGCTGGGGAGCGGAGATGGCGTGAGATTACCCAGCGCTCCATTCTTAGCGGTCTTTGGATCCTATTTAGATTGATGTGACCTAATCTAAGATGCCAGAGAAAAGTGGTGTCATCTTGCGAATAAAACTTTCTCTTTTTAAGGTTTGATGTAGATGCAACATAGTTATAGGTATTATGTTTTGCAGAAATAGTATAAAGCGAATTATATAATGTGCCAACACAGATAACTTCGTCATTTCTTATGATAGAAACAACACTATCAAAAATAAAAGAATATCCATGAATAAATAATTTCGAAACAGAAACAAGGTTCGGCACATATAAAACATCTTTTAATACTAAAATTGTTCTATCAAAAATAAAGTAACATCTCCATTGCCAGCGGCCTCGACTTTCGCCGCGTTGCCCATGGAATCGTTATCTCGCCATCATCGACTCCTTATCCGCGAGGAACCCTGCAGGTGTAACAAACATGATCGATCGCACCGTGTCTACTACCCAGAATGGGTAGAACAAGTCGCTAAACATGTTTAGTTACTAAACCAAATGGCGTACCTTGAGCCTTGAGCTTGGGACACTTAGCCTTCCAATGCAGTCTCACCGCACTTGAAGCACTTGCCTTCTCTTTTGCTTTTCAAACCGTGGTAGTGCCCTTTGTATTACTCCACTCTTTTCTTTAGCCTTAGCATCTCTTGAATTCACTTTTCCTTTTCATCTTCCTAAAGCGGTGGTTTTCTTTGAGGTGTGTACTAAAGGCTGTGCACCTTTGCCCATTTGCGTTCTTCCGTTACAAGTTTCTCTTGCAATGAATCTAGAGTATAACTCTTATCATAAATGGCGCTTTATAACGGAGTCATCAAAGACTTGGGCAAAGTGTTGAGGATCATATCGATTACGACTACGTCATCAATATATACTCAACCAACTCGAGCTCTCAGAAGAGATTGATCATTTGCTCTACATGGTCATGCAGACCGAATCGCTTTCCTTCATTGAACTTTACATTATTGATTTTGTCAAATTATGACAAGCGATTACGTCCGACTCCATCGATTTCATAAGACTTAGCCATATCATGGTTGCATCTTCCATCTCTTGATCTTTGGAGTTGCGAGAACTTCGCACATGGTGACCAAAGAAGGCATTTGACATTCTATTTGATTTGTCCCATTTTAGTGCTCTTGCGCTCACCATAGATGATAATCGTCTAGAGGCTTGGGACGGTGTAGTGAGTACAAATAGATTTTCTTCATGATAAGAACATTCTCGATGTTTCATTTCCACTCGATAAAATTCGGACGGATAAGGGATTTTGTGCGAGCATATTGATGTCGATGTAGAGACATATCGAAAAGATAATATAAACACATAAGCATCGATCGCACATAATTGTAACAATAATATATGTAACCTTTTGATAAAATAATATTAATTGAAACCTCCAATCGCCGAGAATTCCACATACAAGCCAGCGTGTGGGCGTTTACATGAATCCCTCGACCAAACTAAAATATACCTTTTATCGTTTAATTTCAATCCATATCGACTTATCCTTATGAAAATGAAATTAATGATTGGACCTTACTAGACCACATCACTATCGCGAAGGACTTGGCGGGAGTTGTACTCGATGTGATGTCTAGCATGACCACAATTTTAACGAAAATGAATTCTTAGAATTGGCATACTCACTAGGACCATACCGCTTCCAATCAAATTCTTTTGTTATCTCTTTTATATCCATCTCTAGAGAACTTATGAAAATCGCATCATGAGCCGCAGCGTGTGGGCGTTTACACATGAAACTACCCTACTCGATAGATTTAAAATGTTTTATTTAGAAATCTCGTCTAACAAACTTATGATAAGCGGTGCGAGCAAACAGCGTGTGGGCGTTTACTCATAGTCGTCTCACTTTGTATAGAGATCAAAAAGTGGAGGTCTTGACATTTAATTTTAAAAATTAATTTTGGGTTGCTTGCTTCTTTTTGTTCAAAGGTTTGTCCATGCGAGATCACGTAATCTAGCATGCTTTTCTATAGAACTCGACATGTAAAACATGCTCATGAAATTCTAAAATATGCTAAACGCGATAAACCTAGCATGCTTACTATCGCTCAATCACGAAACATATAATATGTTTGTCTCGTAATTTAAACATACATAGCATGTACGCATAATTTAAACATCCGACATCGATGAGCGATTAAAAATAAAATAATCGTTCATCGTGGCCCTTCGTGGAACACTGCACTTTCTGCCTAATCTATTACATAGAATTGCAAATCTGATCTTCATAATCTTTGAATAATGGGCCTCGCGTGCAGGCGGACGGATCGTCAGCGGATTGGGCGGAAAATCGGTTGGTGGAAGCAGTGCAGGCGGTTGGCCCAAAAATGAGGGCTGGGCAGCACAGCCCTGCCTGATCGCCCCGTCGCGCCGCCTCGCGGCTACCTCAGCGATCATGAAGGAGACCGCGACCCGTCGAGCTCGTCTTGCGACCATGCTCGGCTTCGCGCGTCCGCACTACCGCGCGTCTCGCGGTCGTCCCGCGATCGCGAGCTCGCCCGTAAGCATCGGGGATCTCGCCACGATAGGCGTCGTCAATCGTCACGCCGGGAATCTCGCACAAACACGTGCATCCCCCGGATCTTGATCGCCAGCGAACCGCCGAACGCACCACGCGGGCGTCTGAAATCGCCGCCCGCATGCCGGTTGCCGAGCCGTGTGCCATCACGCCCGCGAAAGCGTGCGCGGCAGCCAAGGCGTGCTCTGGCGCCGAAACGCACGCGCGTGCCGTCGCCGCGATGCCCCGCGTGTGCGTCCGGTTTCTTCGGCGTGTCTTCCGTCGTCTCGTTTTCGTGCTTCGTCTTCGTTCTTCTTTACGGATAAGATTTACGGGAAAAATCTAATCTAACCACGGATTTTCTCGTGGTGAAAATAAAATCCGACAAAAAATAAAACCGATCCACGATGAGCAGCGGATCGACAATTAATATATTGCGCGTAATAATCAGCGTGAATTAATCAGCGAGGCGAATCGATCGGGCTCACGTACCAGTGTAGGGAAAACTTATTTTAACCCTCTCAGGGATCTATCTTGGATGTTTAATTCACCATACATTGATTATATTCCTAGCATGCTATATAATTAATTGCAACACGTGGGGTTTTCTCGTGTTTACCTTTGAATCTGTCGGGGATGAGCGGATCAAGACTCGTGCTGACATTACGGAGTGTATCCGGTTTCCCAATCTCCAGCGTCGGTGAGGGCGATCTATGGAGAATCTACTGAAAATCACCTAACCTCTAGTATTTTGAAAATTTCCTCTAATGAGCAGGAATTCTCGAAAATAATGGTGTAGAGATAATTAAGGATTAGCTTTGATCTTATCTCTTACCTTATATTTATAATGCATTACCATAATCCTTAGGAAAGGATCCATGCATATCCATAAATATAATAATATCATATAGGATAAAGAGAATCAAATCTTATCCATAGAGAGAGGCGCCGATTTTCACTAAGCGGCGGCTGGATGGGCCGCCGAGGATCAAATCAAGGAATAAAGATGAGCCTCAAATAAATTAATTATCTTATGTTCAGCCCGAACATAAATTAATTTATAAACATCCATTCATGCCACTAGAGAATAAATCTTTGATTTCCCTTTATTACCGAAGGTGGTCGGACTTGCACTTGAACATTACGAATCCCGTATTTAAGATATCGCCGTCCATTAATTATTTAGAGCATTACATTTGCTTAAAATAATTAATATCTTTAATTCATAAGTAGTACCACTCGACCTTATTATTGTACTTGAGCTAACTCAACTGCGGGGTTTAGTACAATAAACATTTTGAGCTCCTTAAGGGGCGTCATCATCTAGCGGATCGGTGACTCGTCTGAGATAACTAGCATGACATCAAACCGCCACCACCAAGATGCGGAGAATATTGGGTTAGAACATATAACCCTACTTGTAACAAGTAAGTGATGGTGACAACTCATACTCACCTAATACCTTATCGAGGTTTAGATCGCCGTAAGTCACGAGATCTGGGTTCTTCCGACGGTCGGATAGAAGAACTCATCTCCTGTGATCCGTCAATACGTCGAGGCGTACCCGGCATAGACAACAACCAGTCGAGTAACTGTATCTATACCACGGCTATCACGACAACTCGTCCTCAAGTTGTCTCGGTTGATTCTTTTATATCTCATTAAGCGACCAATCATACGGACTTACGTGATCTTCTACACCGTATGATCTAACTTATATATGAGATAAGGGGACACGAGATATATCGATCAAGTAATCATTCGGATAGGAGATTGTAATAGTGGTAACGAGAACATTGTATACAAGCTCAACAAGCGCTTTCGGTATACAAATCAACAATCTCCCACTTATACTAAAGCAAACTTTTAGTATACAATGTGTCTCTCTACTAGCTATTACAAGCAAATTGATGATTTCTCACGTAAGGTTTGGGTGTATGTTTAAAGCAAAGTCGGATGCTCTCGATAAATTTTACAGGTGGTGCGGAAGTGGCGAAGAGGATGTAAGATAAAGTGTTTGAGAACCGACAATGGTCTAGAATTTGTGTCGAAAGATTTTCGAGTGCAGAAGCAAGGATTAAGGGCATAGATCTTTCGAAATCCCCAACAAAGCGGGGTGGTGGAAAGAATGAATCAAACCTTACTCGAAAGGGTGAGGTGTATGATATAATCGAGGACTTCATTTCGTTTTGGGGAAGCGATTACAACGGCTTATCTAATCAACAAGTGCCCCATATAAACTTTGATACTCAAGAGAGATGGCGTGGAAAGAAGCGATTATTGAAACTTGAGGAGTTTGGCTGTCTAGCTTATGCTCACTTGAGGCGAATAAATTGGAACGAGCACTCAGTGTATAATGATAGGATATCCTCAAGAGTAAAGGGTACAAGTTGTGGTGCATTGAAGAAGGAAAAAGAAAAGTTATACTCGGTAGTGATGTTGTGTTCGGGAAGAAATCATGCCTCTTGCTAAAAGGATAATTCTAAACCTATATCAACATCCGACCTTTGAAATCTAGGTGGAGTCTTGAAATCAACATGAGAGCAGATCAAAGAAGAAACCTTACCTTGAAGGAATTAAGGAAGAAGATAAAGTAAAACTCGAAGGTGATCTGATCTTAGTGATTATCATTTGGCGAGAGATAGGGTGAGGAGAAATATAAACCCCTGTGAGGGTTTGGGTATCTGAGACCAGTTTCCTATGCTCTAAACATTACAACTTCTATATCTCGTCACGAACGAAGCTACAAAGAGGCGTCATGCTCGGATGAATATTGGATCAAAGCCATGCGAGAGAAATAAATTCTCTTGAGAAAACATAACTTGGAGGTTGGTGGAAAGACCGAAAGATAAAGAGACACATGAGCTGCAAATGGATTTACAAAAGAAGGTGGAGCTTGTTGAAGAATCGAAGTTGTGAGGTACAAAGCGGTAGCAGAGGCTTCACACAACGAAGGATTGATTTCTTGAAATTTTTTCTCACGTGGTCAAACCACTCTATAAGATTCTTGTTGGCATTGGTAAATCAAGCTGGATCTAGAGTTACATCAATTAGATGTAAAGACAACATTTTAAATGGGGAGTTAGAAGAAACTATATACATGAATCAACTGAAAGATTTGAAGAAACAAGTTCATGGAATAAAATACATTTCTTTGCGAGAAGTTGATATATGGACTTAAATAAAGTCTGACAATGGAACAAAAGATTCGATGAATTCATGGTGAATATTGGCTTCTGCGGGCTGCTCATGATAGGTGCGTATATCTAAAGAAAACCACCTAGGGGATCTTGTGTATTTACTATTATATGTAGATGACATGTTGGTGGCTAGGAAATCATTAGCGAAGTTAAAGTATCGAGGATGCTCGGGAAGTGAATTTGATATGAAAGACTTAGGCATGCTAGAAGAATCTTAGGAATGGATATCGGAAGAAATAGAATGAAAGGTGGTGATGTTACTTTAGGAAGATTATTCGGAAGAGTTCTTAAGAAATTGACATGGATGAAGCTAAGGTGGTCGGCATTCCATAGCTCGACATATAATGCTATCGTCACACGAAGCCTCAAAATCTTGAAGAAGAATCGAAATGAGTAAGATACCTTATCAAATGTAGTTGGGAGTATTATGTACTCCATGATTTGCACTGAGACCGACTTGCTTACTCAGTTAGTGTGGCGAGTAGGTTCATGCGAGACCAGGAAAGGCTCATTGGAAAGCTACGAAAGTGATACTAAAATACCTCAAGTCATTGCTGATTTTGGACTGCAATTTAAGCAAAACTCGAAAGGAAGAAGCTTTGCTCGGATCGTAGACTCGGATTATGCTGCAAGCGTTGATCTGAGAAGTCGCGAGACGGTGTTCCGACCAAATTGTTCTTTTCGATCGCTTCATATAGCACGAGGTCCTTATAGGCGGTAAGGTCGACCAGTCGAATCTCGGGAAGACTTAGAGCTACGGTTTTATGTCGAAACAGCGAGAAAAGAAAAACTAACGTCTAACATAAGGGATGCATCATGGAAATGATGAGCGAGAAAATAAAATAAAAGCGGGGAAAGCGGATGCACTTGGACAACAATAGGAATTGTGAGATGCGGGTGGAGGCGGTGTCCTAGGGTTCGAATCTATCCTCACAATTAATGAATCAAGGACGGTACCAATGCATAAAATACCCGCCTCTGCAAGCGGTCACACTAACTAACCTCGATTACGTCGGCGTTAGACTCAAACTTAATGACGGAGGTTTCTCATCAACCTGACCATCAACTCGAAGGATATTTTACTACAAGGCATCTGATAGCAAAAACCAACCACATATATCATTTATTGACAACAAACCAATCTCGATCAACTTTCATTGTCAAACTTATATTTAATATAAATCGCTCTCATATCTTTATAATCAAAATAAGCATCAATCAACCTACACTATTCTTTCAAACACCATGCATGAAGATCATAAAATAAACAATTTATACGGATGAGGAATCGCAAATCATCACCAACAATCACGATTCGAAGATAAGAACAATTAAATATATATTTTCCGACAATTCGATAATTTATCTCATGATGAAATTAATCTATCCCAATTACATAGACATAATCAAAATCGGGATAACACAACCATTCATGAACAAATTAGTCTTCATAAATCCGAATCGTCTGATCGATTGTTAATCCAATGCAAAATATAAAGGAAGGAAAGAAAAGAAAAGGAAAAGAAATCTCGTAGGCGGAAAGAAAAATAATGAGAGGAACTAGGGTTTTAGCGTGCGTTTAAGTATTTATATCGGACAAAAATTCCGCCCGGTAGCCGGACGGAGTGCGGCCGAGACGAGAGAGTTCACGGTGATCAGCCTCGGCCCCAGCGTCGGACGAGACACAGCAGCGCCAAGCTTGGACACGTCCAGCGCCGATTAGAATCAGCGCGGACGCAAGTCAAATCTGAAGGCACGAACACGGTGGGAGCGCGCACGGAGGTGCTAGGCAGCTGGAGAAGGCAGGCAGGTTGGCGCTGGCGGGGCTCGCGCGCGATGAGCGCGGCGGCACGGCGCGGATGAAAGAGCAGCGCTGGGCCGCGGCATGCAGCGGCGCTGGGCTCTAGCGCGGATAAGCGCCTGGCGAGGCGCGGCGGGCGGCAGGCGGCGAGTGCGGACGTCGCGCCGGAGAAGGGCGGCGAGGTGGCGTCGGTGGCGGCAGCGATAAGCTGCCGAAGAAGCTGGCGTTGTGGGTGGCGTCGGCGGCGGATCTTTGGCGAAGCGTGCCGCGATGGGCGGCAACCACCGGACGAAAGCGGCTGGGCAGCATCTTGGCAGCAGGCTCCAGCCGCCGAGCAGGCGCTGAGAAGCGCGGGCGCTGAGCAAGCTGAGCGTCGGGAGTGGCGTCGCGAGAGTGCGCGGATGTGCGGCGGTCTTGGGGCAGGGGCGGCGGCTGGGCGGGGCGGGGCAGGAGGCGTTAGCGCGAGGCGCTCGGGCGCTCGTCTTGCGACTTTGGCGTTCGCTCCGTTCTCTCCGTCGATCTCGAATCGTGATCCGTTCGCCTATAAACTCCTATTGCGATGCTCTTCAATATAGGATAATTCTTGGTAGATAAATTTCGTTCTATTTAATGTCATTTTCTGCAAAACATCAAAATAAACCAAATAAGTCGAATTCGATCAATCTGAATCAAACCACGACATAAATAGAACAAACTACTGAAAATGACATGTAAAACAATACCAAGAATCAGCACACTTTCATACTAAACAACGCTACGTATTCAACCTATTTGGAGCAATTTGTCGTTGAAATCTATGACCTGATCGGTGGTGGCTCTTTCCACCAAAAAAATACATGGTAGAGGCGAGTAAAGGAAGGGATTTGGTTGATAGGAATCTTGAAGGAACTTGGTGTAAAACAAAGTTGTAACCATTTTATGTGATAGCATGATACACTTAGTCGAGCATCGGACATTTCATGAAGATCGAACACATAGATGTTCGGTTACACTTTGTGAGGGATATTGTTGACAAAGGCTTCAAGGTAGTTGATAAATCTAGTGTATGTAAATAGATGAAATTTATGTAAGCGATAGAGAACACGAGGGTTTTCGTGGTTCGATCGAGAATGAGATCTCGTCCACGGGTGATGATCCTCAATACTTTCACTATAATCAGTTCTGATGAGTATATCTAAAAGCTCTAGTATTGATAAGTTGCTAACCCTTTACCATCGACCTAACCTCTGTTTATACATGATTGTGGATCTCGTCTTGGATACCTTGATTGGGGATCACGATCCTTCCATAGCGACCATAATCTCCATAGCGATCACGATCTACGCGCTGACTTCGTCTTGATTAGGGTCTTGATTAGGGTTTAGAGGCACTTTAGGCTTAGTGTGGGGCCGTCATCGTCGAGCCCGGCTCGTTTGGGCTGCTAGTGAACTTTGCGGTTGGGTCGTATCCATCATAGCCCACAAATAGTCGGAACAACTATGCGAGGTGAGGTGAAGATCGTATTTTACCGGTGGTTGATGCTCGGTGAGGTTGTTGTCGAAGGTGCTTTTTTATGTTAGGGCTAGATCGCGATGCGGTCGCGGGAGACTTGTCGAGGACGAGCGCAGTAAATGCGTCATGGGACGAGAGATGTCTGAGGGGATGTTGAGGTCCGACTGGATAGCGGTATTCGTCCGAGTAATCCGAGATCCGATCTGGATAGAGATACCTACGGATGATACGAGGCCGGGCGGCTAGCGATATCCATGCGGATGATACGGGTTCGAGCTGGATAGAGATATCCATCCGGATGATGCGAGTCGATCGGATAGAAATATCATACGGATGATCGGGTCCGTGTTGGATCGTCGGCGTTGGATAGCGCGTCGCTTGGAAGATGACTCAGGTGGGAGTTAGGTGATGATTGCGCGATTAGGCCGGTGTGTCGGCGCATCTTTGATCACGTCACTTTCGCGGACGGTTGGTGGGTGCTCGAAATGCGTCGTCGTCTACTACATCAAATTGCAATCAGCCCGTGGGAAGTTGAAGCGGTAATTTTGGCGCCCTTCGTACTATAAATAGGCCCTAATGAGAAGCTGTTCACTTTCTTCTCCCCATCGTTCGAGCGAAAAGCAGACCAGTTTTCGAGTTCTCATAAATCTATTCCCAATTCATCGAAGAAGCAATAACCCGTCACTAAAAAGTAAGTATGACTCTTCTTCCATAGCGGTTACTTTCGTTCTTCTTACGATAGCGAGGTAGAGATTAGGGACTACATGTGCCTAATTTTGAGGGTAAATCACTTGGCATTAGCGCTATGGTTCGTCGATTTCTCCTTCTTGGGATGGTTATAAGGTCGGGGGCGTTAGATCGTCTCGACCATTTTCAACGTAATTAGTGTGAGGAATGATTGCCATCGGCGGCGCTGGTGGTGCTGCCGGGACCCGTGACCGAGCTTTGGCTCCTCGGAGGGTTTATGACGGTGTATGTAGATGCCACGAGGGCGGTCTTAGATTTCCTTTAGCTCCCATTTTTTGCACATTGGGAATATTTCCAAATTCCGTATGCGATTTACCCCAAACTCCATTAGGTCGGTAGTTGGGATGGGGCTTTCTTGTTCTGACATAGCAGGAGTTCTCCTTTGAGGTCTTGATGCGATTTTTAGCGTCAGTGTATGGGAGGAGTGTGCTATTTTTAGCCTCGACAGTAGTTTAGGGTGTTGCCCACTCGAGGTGTCGCGGTGGCAAGTAAATACTTCTTTTGCGGTGATGGGTGCAGGAGCTACAGTGGGGTTTGGTAGAATGAAGGATATGAAAGTGAAACCCTCGGCTCGTGAGGACCAGCTCGACATGCTCGGTGAAGTCTCGTAGGGTTCAAGGGGCGACTGAATAAGGCGGTTGAGCATCCAGGTCAGGCCCGGGTCGGGGTCGGAGTTGGGTGAGGCACCACCTCTTCTTCTTATTCCTTATATGTCAGATCTCATTGTGTTAACAATTTTCTTCGTTGTGCAATGAAGCTACGGTAGGGAAAGAAGGCCCCATTATCGTCGAGGTAAGAGCGCCAGAAGAAGAAAGCAAGTCGGGCTGACCACCTGAAGCCTCCGTGGTAGTTGGCGACCTCGGTCAGTGATGGCGTGCCTCGGCCAGGGGTCGAGTCACGGAGAAAAATATTCGGCCCGCTTGCGTATGAGGTGCCGGCCTCACTCATTTGTATCCTCCCAGGTATAAATCTCTTCCATACTTGTTTTTACGCTTCGATGTGTGTCTTGACTTGCGTTGTTTTCGAGGCGAGCTCGGTGATTGGGATGCTGCAGCGTCTTCTTGGGTAAATCACCAAGACTTCGATGCTGATGTGTGGGGCGGGAACTTCTGGCATGCAGGCGGAATCTTGCCCATGGCATGCGAGGCGGCGATCTTTGCGAAGGTTGCTGCGGCTGCCAGAAAGCTTGGGCGGAGGTCGCTCGGGGAGCTCGAGGAGGCGGTGAGGCGAAGAAGGCTCGCCGGCGGAGGAGTGCCATCTTGGCGGTCGGGGGCCAATGTTGAGGGCCTTCGCTAGCAAGCTCGTGAGTCGGAGCTTCTGCGCCTTCATTCGACCGGCCGCGTGCTCGGGGCGGGTGGTGTCGAGCCACGGAGGGCTGGCGGCGCCATGCCTAACCGACAGGTCGAGCATGGCTGGGTCGAGGTTGCTCCAGGAGATGAATAAGGCGTCCTCGGGTGATCTTGGGTCGGGTCCTTCCGTCTTTGGAGGCTTTGGCCTCCACTTCCCCTGGCTGAGGCCGTTGCTCGGTCAGGAGGATGAAGATCTGAGCCGGGAGGCTTCTGCGAGTCGGTGAAGCCAGGAGGAGGCCGATCTCGATCTCCTGGAGGGAACAACGCGCGGCGGCGGAGTCGGCGGAGGCCGATGAGCCGGTAAAGACTAAGGTCGGTGGACCTACGTAATAGGTTGATTTTCGGTCGATAGGATCTAAGCCTTGTAAAGTTTCCCACTTTTGTGGATAATAATAAATACAACTTTTGAAATGTGTGTTGTCCATTTTTAGCACTCATTTCTCTATACCTCGGACTCGATCATGATTTGTTGACTAAGCTAAAAGAGGCCGAAGTGCTTTGGAGAAGGATGAAGAGGTCTTTGTTTTGGAGGAGCCGATCTGCGGTGACCGGACTTTGTGACATGGACATTAGCTCGGCGTCATCGCGGATGAAGATGAAGCTGCAAGAGGTGAGCGAGGTGGCCATACGGCTGAGAATGAGACTCTAAAGTTAAGGATCCATCTCAGAAGTCAGGGGATGGACTTATCTGGGCGTGATTCGGTGCTTAATTGATGTGTGGGCGGCTCGGGCGGCGGAGAAGCATCTCGGATCTCGGAGAACATCTTTGAATATGAAGGGTGATCCACCGATCGGTGGAGTAACCATATCGAGGCCGATGATCGAGGCGAGCTTGCTCGCGAGGCATGGTGATAGGGGCGAGGAGGGCCCGATAGCAAAATTTTAAAGATTGCCTCGACTCGTTGTGAAGTACATCCGGATATGCGAGCTCATCCTCAGCGACGCATGCCACCGCCCGCGGTTGAGTCCGTAGGTGGCCCGTCCGTTGAAATACGAGGTGGGAGGCGGCTATGGTGACCATGCAGTGCTACGGTTCTAGTCCGACGGATGGGAGCAACGGGGTCGGTCGTCGGCGGTGCAGGCGTCCAGGGACCTCGGTCGACGGAAGGATGGCGGTCGGGCGGGGCCATAACCACAGCCGGGCGATAGGCTCGAGGGCGAGTCGAACCTCGATTCAGGAGTGCCGTGGGGGGTTGCGTGCCGCGGTCGGGGCCCGTGCGCTTGTTCGAATGCTGGTGGGTAGGCCGTGGTGGTGCCGACCTCGTCGGTGGGTGGAAGGCACCGAGTTCATCCGGGTGTTCATCGCCGCAGGGATTTTGTCTCGGCTGGTGCGGCTTGGTGAGACTTGGCGAAGTGGGCTCGGGCCGAGTGACTTTATATACAGGACTTGGTGTATAGTAGTGAATGTATTTAGGCTTTTTGCAAGTGTATATTTTCCCCTAGAGAGGTACAAACATAGCTTAGGACTTGGTTTTAGCCGTAAATGTATTCATCTTGTTTAGAAGTGTATATCTTCCAAATAAAGGGGTATAAATTGCGAGATCCGATCTGGGCGTCGTTTGCATGTAGATGTTCAATTTAATGAGTTATCGTATGCCTTGCATGTAGAGCGTTCAATTTAATGAGTAGTATGTATGCCTTGCACTTAGGCGTTCAAGTTCATGAGTTTGCTATGTGCCGTCTTAGCAGGCGTCACTTTTGAAGGTTAATTGTGGTTTATCAGAATGGATGTTCACATAGATATAAGATGAGGCGAGTGAAATACTCATTAGAAAAACAAATGTTTTATTGAATAAGTAAACAACATCGCACTTGACAAAGCGATAAGAGGGCTAACATGTTGCCGATCTGAAATCAAAGCTATGTAAAATACCTCCTCAAATGAGTGATATGCGGGTTCGGAATAAGTGCACGGATAGGTGAGCAAGCTTATAGGCCCCTTTGCCGGGTCCTCGTGAGCAGGTATGGACCTTCCATGTCGGATCTAGCTTGTTAAGGCGCTCGGCTCTCGGCTTCATTATTTAGTAGGGCGAGGTCACCTACTTGGAATGTGGGCTTTTACCCTCTTTGTAGTAGTGCGACACGGCAGCTTGTCTTGGCTTCATTTATGAAGGCGAGCTCGCGTTCTCCTCCGAGCATCAAGGTTGACCCGTGGGTCCTCCCGTTGCCTTCTGGTCGAAGTGAAAATGCAGGGCTCGGTGCACGATCTCGATTGGTATGGCAGCCTGATCCGTAGACTAAGGTGAAGGGGTTTCTCGCGTGCGAAGTCAGGGTGTTGTCTGTGGGACGGAGAGGACTTGAGGAGATTTTCGACCGTCACCTGCTCGGTCTAACCTCTTTTGATCCTTATGCGATCGTGCGGTTCGTCATCTCGGTGCGACCATTCGCTGCGGTGTGCGACCAGGTGAAATGTTGTGATCAAGAGGCTCTTCGCCATTCTTTGAAGTTTTTGTCGAGACGGGTGCGTTGTCGAGATCAAAACATGCGGTATGCGAGCGGCGAACTATGTTTTCCACGAAGTGCGGATCATACGCGTGAGGCTCGAGTGGCTCGCGACCCTTTTGTGAAGTAGTCTATAGCTACGACTAAGTATCGGACACGGTGCCGGTCGAATGGACCAGATGTCGATTCCCACTACATGAAAGGCCACGGACTTTGTAGGCTCTGAGATCGATGCGGGTAGGCTTCTTGTGGAGTGGGCGCACTTGAACACCTCTTGTGAGCTCGGTGAGTCTTGGATGAGGGTGGGCGATAGTATCCCGACCTCGACATCTTCTTTGAGGCGCTCGCGACCCATGTGACTTAACAATACCCATGTGAATCTCGTTAAGTCGTGTCAGCTTCTTACGGCCCAGGCATCTCGGGAGAGGTTGAAGATAGGACTTCCTATAGAGTACCATCATGTATGAGGTATTTTGGGATTTGACCATCATCTTTTTGGCTTGAGCCGATCGAGTAGTCTCCTTCTTCGGGTGGCCTTTATAGGAGACATCGATTCGGCTCCATCTCGGTAATATACCGGCGTGGGACTCCAATGCTTGGAATGAACTTCTCCATGGAGGTTTTGTTGATGATGAAGCCACTTCTTGAGGATGTCGGCTGGTATTCTCCCTCGTGGGATACGATAATGCAGAATACTTGAATGAGGTCAATCTCGCTTTGCCTTCTCAAGGTATTGCTTCATTCGATCCTCCTTGGCCGTGTTGCGGGACCTGGTTTACTACGACACGGAATCTCAAATTTGGATCTTTTCCACTTTTAATTCCTTGCGGAGATCACGAGATCGGTGCCATACTCCCTCGTTGTTTGTGGTCGGGAAGGTAAGGCCGAAGTGAATAGGTCACTTCTTGTTGTCGGGGCGAGGCAAGATGCTGCTCCGCTACCGTTTGCAGAAGCTCCATCCACGTACATCGCCCGGACCTGGTATTCGAGTCAGTTCCCGTTGTGGGAGGCGGGGTAGAGGTGACCTCTTTCGGGGTTGACCTCGGTAAATCTAACCTCTCGGAAAATCGGCTAGGTCTTGCCCTTTATGGCGGTGCAGGCAGTATAAAATGTCGTGCTAAATCGAGCTCCGTGCCAGCAGCTGCTCTCGAGATGATTACGGTTTGTAAGAACTTTCCGAGTAAGTCGGTCGATCACGAATTGAATGGGCTTGAAATAAGGTCGAGAGGCGTCGCTTGGCGTTCGCGATACTGACGCTAGTTTCTAGGTGGTGTACCTTGTCTCCGACCCTTTGAGAGCTCGGTGATGAAGTAGATAGGAAGTTGTTTATCGACCTCATCTCGCTTGATGCGCCTGTTACCTCTGAGGTGGCGGTATAAAGAAGAGCTCGCCTTCTCGGGCCGAGCAGTGTGGGCGGTCGGGTATGTTTTCAATTTGGGTGAAAGCGACATGATGTTCTTCCTTCAAGCAAAGTCGGGGCTCTTCTCAAGATTTTGAAGAGGAAGTTGCTTCTCGGCAGCCGAATAGGAATCTATAGAGGCGACGACATCCGGTGAGTTTGTGGATCTCGGATGGTTTTAGTCTGCATGTAAGTACCGTTTTGACTAGTGTGATTCGCCTTCAAGCCTTCTTGAGAAACCAGCATCGAAATTTCCCGTTTCACCATGAATGTGCACTTTTGGGGTTGAGCTTGAGGTTTGCCGATCGAGGAGTTGGAGGATCGTTTGAGGTCGTCGCGCAACTTTACTTTTTAACTTTTAACCACGATGTGTCGGCGTAGACCTCGACTATCTTAATATGATCTTTGAATATGGCGTCCACCATCCTTTGATAGGTAGCTCCGGCGTTTTCGGGCGAATGACATTTTGATGCGAAGACACGAAGTCGATGATGAACGCCGTCTTTGGAGCATCCTCTGGCTTCGAGGACTTGGTGGTACCTTGTATAGATCTAGGAATAGGGGTGTGCATGGACCGAACCGAACGAAAAAACCGACGAACCGTCGGTTTCGGTCGTTCGTTCATTAAATGTCGGTTTTCGGTTCGGTTCAAAATTTTAACTAAAATCGGTTTCGATTCGGTTTTAGGTTTTACGTTTTAGGTTCGATCGGTAACGAACCGAGACGCTAATATTTTATATATTTATATATTTTATATAATAATTAATTAATATTTTAATTAAATAATTAGGATAAAAATATGTTTATTTAGAAAAATATATATATAATTTATATTTTAATTCGGTTTTGATCAAATGAAACCGATTAGTTTTCGATTCGGTTTTCGATCGGTCAAAATTATCATCCGGTTCGGTTCGGTTGAAAAAATCTTTCGGTTCGGTTTTGGTTTGAAAATTTCGATGTCGGTCGACGGCAAACAAATCTACTCTATCTAGAAGCGAAGATCTCATGGCCGCGGTCCCCCCTCTTGTCGATATCGGGAGAGGTAGCAATCTTTTGGGCGGTGTTTGTTGGTCGGTATAATCAGCACACATCGCCACCCTCCACGGCTTCGGACCTGGCGGATTAGCCGTCCGGTCGGGTGTTGACCTCGAGCAGGGATCTTGGCCTCCGGGTTGAGTCGCCTTCGTCTCTTATGACTGGCTACGCCTTGGCTTCTTTCTTACGCGGCTGGTTTGGTAGGCGGGTCGATGTTGAGGCGATGGTGATGAGCTCGGGTGACACTCGGTCATGTCGGTGGGGACCACGCGAACCGTCCTGTATTCCCTCGGAGTTGTTTGACATGATGTCGAATATCGGTTGGACCACAGGTGCGACCTTGATGACTTTGGAGGGGGTCGTCGCATAGTTGAAGGTTCTCGGTCGGTCGGGGGTGTCGACACGAGGGTTACGTAATTGCTAGGCACGAGTGAGGCCACATCTTGGAGTTGAGACTCGTAGCACTCCCGCCGGGATGGGTATTTTGATGGTGAGGTGGTGCAGACGGAGCGGCTTTGGTGGCGTATAGCGGTCTCTTCCGGAATGATGTTAGCGGAGAAGAGCTCGGACGGGAAAAATTGAATGGTCTTGGTGACCGACCAGGCACGTCCCGTGTCGGAAGGGTAATGACACCTCGGGTTGGACCGCCTCTGAGTGAAGCTCCAGGCTGGGATGGTGCGGGATGTATTTGAATCCTCCGACCTCGAGTTTGTCGGGTAGCTACGAAGATGATCTTGACGGAGGCGTCGATGTCGATGTAGACCGGTGAGCGTTCTTGTTGCCCACGGCTTGTATGGTGATGGCATCTTGGTGGGGCATGATCTTGGGCACGGTCGTCTTTAGAAAGAACACGATGTTCTCATCCCGTCCGAATCGCTTATTTTGACCGCTCGAGGGACCGGCCTCAGAGCCGTTTTCAGCAGCGTCCTCGTCGTTCCTATGAAGCGTCGTAATGTGACTTGCTCCATTGCATTGGGACCTTCGTCCTCGTCGTCTTTAGGTTGGGTGCGTCATCGAGTCGGCCCGGATTGTTCCTCCATTCTTTCCTTGCTGTTTTCGCCGGTCGGTGAGGTATTTCTTAAGCTCCTCGCTTGGAGCTCGTCGATCTGCGAGCAAGTTTGCAATCTTGATCTGACCATACCCTTGGTGATAGTCACAATACTTTTGTCGACCTCTTCTTAGATCCTCCTTTCATAGGAGGGGCTTGAGGAAGAGCTCGGTGGGCTCGAATATTTTAGCCCTCGATTTGAGTAGATGAGGCGCGTTGCCGGCGAGGTTTTGCCGAGGTCCCGATCTGGACTCCATTGGCCTCTCTTGATTCTCTCGAAGGCACGCGTTCGTTAGCCCTTCCTGGTCATTCGGCCTCTTCTTACCGCTTTTGCTCGTCCATATCTCACTTTTACGGTCCAGGCTCGTCCCTGACATAGTTGTCCACGGGTTCAAAGGTTACTCATCGTCTTGGTTTCTCCTGGTGATTTCTTTGTTCAGTGCGCCGGTCGGATCCGTTTTGAGCAGCATGATGATGTAGAGATCGTTACTATCATCGATCTTGAGGATTCCTTGATGAACCGTGAGATGAAATTTGACATCGTCTGTCTCGTCCGGCGGATGGTGGCGGTCGGATGATGGCTGTTGGCGGCATCTTTTGGTAAAACGCCATTGAGCTGATCTATGAGATCTCGAAGTTGTGGATGTTGTTACGGCGGGCGAGGTGAACCAGCGTCGGGCGTTGGAGATCGGCACCTCGGGAAGATTTTGCACATATGAAAATCTTCCATTCCTTGATCGCCATGTTGGTGGTGTGGCGAAAAGAAATCGGAGGAGCCCCAAGACCATAAATGGCGGCGATGTTGGGTGCCTGTTCGTTAGGCAGGCGTATCCGTTTCACGGAGAAATGAGATGATTCTCCGTGCGGTCGAACCCGGAAGCTCATTGGCATCTCTACGGAGGGGTGGGAGATCGTAGATCTATCATCTCTTGATGATTCGACTCACCTCTCCTTCTCTTCGGCTCACTGGCGGCGTGCCGAGTGGTGGCGACTTGCGGGTGATCGAGGGGCAAATGGTTGCGGTTGTCGAGGGGTGATTGACTTGGCAGCGGGATGATATCAGCGTTCTCGGCTATTGTGCCGAGGTGGCGTTGATCGCCGATGGGGCGAATGACCACAGGCGCCGTAACCACCAGTTCGGGTACTCTTGGTGCCACTCCGTTTGTCCTGGTTGAGGAAACTGCGGAATTGGCGAGATTTGCGTTGAGGAACTCGGACCTGCGGCCGAGGACCTCATGAGATCGGTGAACCGCGTTCCGTATTGAGGTCGGCATTTTCCTCTTCGTTAGGCGGCGATCACGAGGGTGTATGGGAATGCTCTCCATGTAACCCTCGGTGTGTTGCGGGTGGCATCCATGATCCCTTCCGGCTGCGTGACCACTTGATTGTTGGATTTGTATCTTGAAAGCAATATGGTTGAGCTTGTATACAATGTTTCTGTTACCACTATTACAATCTCTATCTGAATTGATTACTTGATTGCATATATATCGTGTCCCTTATCTCTATATAAGTTAGATCATACGGTGTGAGAGATCACGAAGTGTATGATTGGTCGACTTAATGAGATATAAAAGGATCCAGATTGAGACAACGAGGCGAGTTGTCGGTATAAGGCTGCGGTGTGAAAGAAGTGACTTGACTTGGTTGCTTGTCATCTTGGTACCTCTGCGTATTGAAGGATCACGGTGAGATGAGTTCTTCTATCGAGTAAGTGAAGAACCAGATCTCGGTGACTTCACGATGATCTAAACCTCGATAAGGTATTAGGTGAGTATGAGTTGTTGACCATCACTTTGACTTGTTATGGGTGAGGGTTATATGTTCTAACCTAATATTCTCCGTCTTGGGTGGTGGCGTGCTTGTATGTCGTACTAGTTATACTGTATCAGTCAGTATCCGTTTAGGATGATGGCGTCCTAAGGAGCTCAAGGTTTATTGTACTAAATCCTGCAGGTTGAGTTAGCTCAAGTACAATAATAAGGTTGAGTGGTACTACTTGGGAATTAAAGATATTAATTATTTTAAGCGATCGAATGCTCTAAATAATTAATGGACGTCGATATCTTAAATATGGGGATTCGTAATGTCTAAGTCTGGCGACTCACCTTCGGTAATAAAGGGGTAAGTCGGCATTTATTCTCCAGTGGCATGAATGAATGTTTATAAATTAATTTATGTTACGGGTGAACATAAGATAATTAATTTATTTGAGGCCCATCTTTATTCCTTGCATTTGATCCACTGGGCTGGCCCGTCAGGCCCGTAACTCTTGGAAGAAATCGGCGTCACCCATGATGGCAAGATTTTATTCCTTTATCCTATAATGATATTATTATATTTATGGGATATGCGTGGATCCTTTCCATATGGGATTATGGTAATGCATTATAAATATAAGGTAAGGGATAAAGTCTAGGTTAATGCTTAATAATTGAGCATTTTTTCGTCCACCTCCATAGAGTGATTCTCGAAAATTGCTAGGGTTTGAGGGTGATTTCTTGTAGTATTCTCCATAGATCGTCCGCTCGGCGTTGGAGATTGGGCAGCAGGGATCTGATCCGGAAGATCAAAGCACGAGTCTCGATCCGTTCATCCCGTCTCAGATAGATTCGAGGTAAACACGAAAACCCTCGTGTTGCAATTAATTATGTAGCGCTGCTAGGAATATAATCGATGTATGGTGAATTAAACATCGAAGATAGATCCTCGGGAGGGTTAAAATCGATTTCCACAATAGGTATCGAGCACAGGATCGGTATCTTGGCTCTGTTGGATTAATCACGTTTGATTATAACGTGCGCAATTAATTAAGTTGAATCTCTACGTTCAATCGTGGCTCGGTTTTATTTTTGTCGGATATTGTTTTTCACGAGAAAATCCGTGGTTAGATTAGATTTGTTTTTACGTAAATCTTATACGTAAAGAAGAAAGCGAAGGCGAAAGCGAAGAAGCGAGACCCGCGAGAGGAGCTCAGCGACATGCGAGCGATCACGCTCGGCAGCGCTGATGCTACGTGCGATGCGTGACCATGCGCGTTCCGGCGAGGCGGGGCTGGACTTGCGCGAGCGCGCGGCCACGGCGCCGCGGATCGTGCTGGAGGCCTTGAGTCATCTCGGCAGCGTAGGCGACCTCGGCGACGGCGCCTCGGCGGCGTGAAGGCGACCTCGGCAGGCGACCTCGGCAGCGCACCGGCGACCTCGGCGATTGACCTCGGCTTGGCAAGCGACCTCGGCGGTCGTGCTTTCGGTACTCGGCGCTCGGCGCTAGGCAAGCTCGGTATGGCGAGCGCGGAGCCACGGGCGGTGCGCGTGCTGATACGAGACACCGGCGCCGCGAGCCGGCCGATCACGAGGTTAACCTGAAGCAGCGCATGGCCTTAGCATGGGCTGTATGCATGCTCGGCGGTCGCGATCGCCTGCGACAGCGAGGACCTGAGTGGCGAAAGGATGGAGCGCGCATGGGCGTACCCTGACCCAGCCATTTTGGGCGATCCGGCCCGCTTTTCGGCCGACACGATTTTCGGCCCGAATCGTTTGGCGAATCCGGTCCGTGCGGGTGCCGCGAGGCCCGTTTTGAATGAAGATCATGCTTTGCATTTCTATGTAATAGATTAGGCGAAAGTGCGGGTTCCACAGTGGGCCAGATGAGCGTTTTATTTTATTTTTATCGTTCATTGCATATGTGTATGTTTAAATTATGCGGTAGCATGCTATGTATGTTTATATACATAGACAACATATTATATGTTTTCGTGATTGGATGCGCATAGTAAGCATGCTAGGTTTATCGCGTTTTCAAGCATGTTTTAGAATTACTGAGCTGTTTTACATGTTGAGTTCTATAGAAAAGCATGCTAGGATTACGTGATCTGCATGGACAAACCTTTTGAAACAAAAGACTAAGCAAGTAACCCGCCATATTAATTTTCAAATTAAAATGTCAAGACCTCCACTTTTTGATCTCTAGACAAAGTGAGGCGCTGTGAGTGGCGATCACATGCGTGGCTTGCTTGCTTGTTTATCATAAGTTTGTTAGATGAGATTTCTAAATAAAACCTTTTAAATCTATTGAGAGTGGGAGTTTCATGTGTAGCGTCCCTGGCGTGGGCTGCGTTGCGATTTTCATAAGTTCTCTAGAGATAGTTTTAAAAGAGATAACAAAAGAATTTGAATTAGGCGGTATGGTCAGGTGAGTATGCAATTCTAAAATTCATTTTGTTTGTTAAAATGTGGTCATTGCTTAGACATCACCTCGTACAACTTCCTGAAGTCCTTGCTTGCGATAGTGATGTGGTCTAGTAGGTCATCATTAATTTCATTTGTATCATGGGATAAGTTGACATGGATTGAAATTAAGCGACTAAAGGTATATTTTAGTGTCGGGGGTTCATGTATAGCGATCCACGCGTGGCTTGCATGTGGGATTCCTTGGGCGATTGGAGGTTTGATCAATATTGTTTTATCAAAAGGTTCTGATATTGTTGTTCTGAATTATGTGCGATCGTATGCTTATGTGTTTACATTGTCTTTTCGGATATGTCTCTTACATCGATTATCAATATGCTCACAAAATCCCTTATCGGTCCGAATTTTATCAAGTGGAAATGAAACATTGAGAATGTTCTTCTGCGGATGAAAATCTATTTGTACTCAGCTACACCCGATCCCAGAGCCTGCAGGCGATTAATCACGATGAGGAGCGCTGAGGCGCGAAATGGGACAAATCAAATAGAATGGCAAAGTGCCTTCTTTGGTCACCATGTGCGAGTCCTTGCAACTCGGCATCGAGATGGAAGATGCGACCATGATATGGCTAGAATGCTTATGAAATCGTATGAGGAGTCGGACGAATCGCTGTCTAATTTGACAAAATCGATAATGTCGAAGTTCGATGAGGAAGCGATTCGGTGCTGACCATATAGAGCAAATGATCAATCTCTTGAGACTCGAGGTTGGTTGGAGGATATATTGATGGCGTGAGTCGAGATCGATATGATCCTCAACACTTTTCAATCTTTTGATGACTTCCGTTATAAAGCAGATCCTTTATGAAATGAGTTATACTCTAGATTCATTGCTGAAGGATCTTGTAACGGAAGAGCAAAAATGGCAAAGAGTGCCTGTCTTTAATGCGCACCTCAAAGAAAACCACCGCTTTATCGAAAGATGAAAAGGATCGAAAAGTGGAATTGAGAGATGCTAAGTTTAAAGAAAAGTGGGAGTGTCTGAGGGCTACCGGCGGTTTGAAAAGCGAGGAGAAGGCAAATGCTTCTAGTGCGGTGGTGGGCATTTGAAGGCTAAGTGCCCAAGCTCAGAGCTCAGTCGCCATTTGCTTTAAGCTTGAAACATGTTTAGCGACTTGTTCTACCCTTTCTTGGGTAGTAGACACGGTCGTTGATCGTGTTTTTACCCTTGCGGGGTTCTGGAGACAAGGCTGAGTGATGACAAGATAACGATCTCCATGAGCGCTTGGCGAAAGTCGAGGCCGTTGCGATCGGAAATGTTACTTTATGTTTTGAGAGACAGCTTTAGTTTTAAAAGGCGTTTATATGTGCGGATTTTCGTAATCTTGTTTCGTTTCGAAACTATTTATTCATGGATATTCAAGTTATTTTGATAGTGATGTTTCTATCATAAAATGACGAAGTTATATGTGTCTGGCACTTATATAATTCACTTTATACTATTTCCGCAAAACATAATACATATAACTATGTTGCATCTAATCAAACCCATAAAAGAAAGTTTTTCTGTATGAGATGACACCACTTCTCTGGCATCTTAGATTAGGTCACATTAATCTAAATAGGATCCAAGAGGCGGCTAAGAATTAGCGGCAGTTGGTAATCTCACCCAGTTCGCTCCTTCACCGCGAATCCTCGTATGAATGAAAGATGTCGACCTGGACCCTTCAAAGCAAGGGTTATAGGCCGAAGCAAGTGTTGGAGTAGTCATTCGACTGTGTGGACCGATGTCCACACAAGCTCGTGGAGGAATGAGTATTTTGTCACGTTTCTATCGCGACACTGCAGTGCTGATACATATACCGCTTCACCACAGTCCGAATGCTTTGAGAAATTCAAAGAGTTTAAAGGCGGAAGTGGAGTTCGAAGCTTAAGAAGGTGTCATAATCGTGGTCCGATCGCGTGGCATGAATACCTCAGATAACGAAGTTTATGGACTATCTAGTGAAGGTGGATCCTCACACAGCTACACGGGCACAACAACGAAAATGGTGTGTCGAGCCGAAGAATAGGACTCTTTTGGAAATGGTTAGATCAATGATGAGTTATGCGGCATTGCTTATTTCGTTCGGGGTATGCCTAGAAAGCTATGCATACTTGTTAAATCTAGCACCTCAAGTCATCAAAAGACCCGCTTTCGAGTGTGTTTGGGCGAAGCCTAGTTTAATCCACATAAGGATATAGGCCAGACCGGCCTGTGAACAAGAAGGCGACAAGTTGAAGGACTAGATCGGCGAGAAGCATTATTGCTATCTGAGGGCGAAGGTGGTTTATTATAGTCCTAAGGATCGAGAAGGTCATTATTAGACTAATGCCCGATTCTTAGAAAGGATTATGATGAGAACCATAAACCAGTTGAAATCATCTTGTGAATTAGAAGATGATCGATTCCACCACGATTGGCAAGGTACGAAGAGCAGTGTCGAGTAGTGGGAGGATCGCACGTATACTTCAAGAAATTGAAGTGGGTGAAGTTCACGGAGATACCGGATCGACATGTGGTACCTCAAAGTTCGCAAGATAGAGAACCACGAGTTACGCACTCCACGTTGCTACATAAGTGCTCGCTATGTACGTCAGTAGTAGGAGGTTGTTCGTCACCCGAGCGATTTATGTTCGTGGGTGAATCTTGGTTAGTCCCGCAGAAACGAGCAATAATCGACCCATGGACGTACAGGAGCATATGACAATGATGCAAGATCATGGAACTTAAGTTTGGGCAGTGGTAAAGTCCTATGGATTTACCCAGTGCTAGCGAGTAGTTGTGTGTATCGCTTAGATGTCAAGCGAATGTGGTATTTCTGACTTTACGTAGATGACATTATTCTAGTTGGCAACAATGTGAAGTTGTTATCACGAAAGAGTTGGTTATCCGATCGCTTCAAATGAAAGACTTAGGAGATGCAGGCAGTACATTCTTGGGATCAAGGTTTACCGAGATCGCAGAGAGAAAATTTGAGCTTATCTCAGCGCCTTACATTGATACTGTGATTACTCGTTTAGTATGCACCGCCAAGAAAGGATTGCCACCTTCGTGCATGGCGCCCTTTATTCTGAGCGGTACCTATGACCGCAAGGAGATAGAGGAATGAGACAAGTTCCTGCTCGCCGTAGGAAGTCTCAATGTGAAATGTTGTGTCGAGGCCCGATATCGCTGCGGTATAGTAGTAGATATCGCCTAACCTCGACAAGCTCATGACACGAAAGCATATATTCAAGACCGAAAAGGACTCGAGATTATAGGTGTTTACCATGCGATAGTCTAATGCCTTGGGTTATCTGCACTGGATTTCAAGTCGACCGTGATGAGAAAAAGTCTACCTCGGCTAGTGTGTTACCTTGGGAGGTGGAGCCGATCCTGGCGGAGTGCAGAAAGCGTGCATTGGACTCTACCATGGAAGTCGAATATGTAGCCGCTTCAAAGGTGCTAAGGAGGTCTGATGGTTGAACTACCTGTGGATCTAGGGTGGTACGGTTTGCCCAAGAGTATCATAGTTTCTTGTGATAATTCGTGCAAGGGCAAACTCGAAGGAACCACGGACCCACAAGGTGACCAAACACATAGAGAAAGTACCATGTCATACGAGAAATCGTTAGACGAGGGACGCGTCGATTGAAAAGATTGATACGACGGATAACCCTAGCGGATCCATTCACAAAGAGCTGGCCGCAAAAGTCTACGGCGCACGCTCGAGGACTTGGATTACTTGATGGCACCCACTTAGAAATGAAACTTTGTATAAGTGGGAGAAGCAAAGTGATGGTTTTTATTGTAATAGCTAGTAGAGACACATTGTATACTAAAAGTTTGCTTTAGTATAAGTGGGAGATTGTTGGATTTGTATCGAAAAGCGTATGGTTGAGCTTGTATACAATGTTTCTCGTTACCACTATTACAATCTCCTATCCGAATTGATTACTTGATTGCATATATCCGTGTCCCTTATCTCATATATGTTAGATCATACGGTGTGTAGAGATCACGAAGTCGTATGATTGGTCGCTAATGAGATATAAAAGGATCACAGCAAGACAACTTGAGGACGAGTTGTCGGTATAGGCTGCGTGTAGATAAGAAGTGACTCGACTTGGTTGCTTGTCTATGATGGTGCTCACGCGTGATGAAGGATCCGAGTGAGAGAGTTCTTCTATCGACCGTCGTGAAGAACCAAGATCTCGGTGACTTAAGATGATCTAAACCTCGATAAGGTATTAGGTGAGTATGAGTTGTCGACCATCACTTGACTTGTTATAAGTGAGGTTATATGTTCTAACCAATATTTCCGATTCAAGTGGTGGCGGTGCTTGTATGTCATACTAGTTATACGTGCAGTCACCGTATCCGCTTAGGACTGATGGCCGTCCTAAGAAGCTCAAAGGTTTATTGTACTAAACCTACAGAGGTTGAGTTAGCTCAGTACAATAATAAGGTTGAGGGTACTACTTATAGGAATTAAAGATATTAATTATTTGCATTGAAATGCATCTAAATAATTAACTGACGCGCGATATCTTAAATATGGGGATTCGTAATA